>VWZT01008032.1:379755-424429 GCA_013397055.1 Pachycephala philippinensis | reverse complement strand
ACAGCCGCCTCGGGTGGGAGGTGGGTTTTCTCTCCCCCCTTTCCCCCTCTCTCGGCGCACTCCTCCGGCTCCTTCCTCCTCCCTCGGTCACTCCCCCCGCTGCAACCCGAGCCGTTTCCTGGACGGCGCTGCCGGGCTCTGCCAATCGCCGCCGAGCCCCTTCCCCCGCCCGGCCCGCGGAGGTGCGGAGCCCGGAGCCCCCACCCCGCCCGGGGGTCGCGGATGCCCCCGCGGCGCGGACCTGGCGCACTCGGCAGCAGCGGAGAGGGGCAGGAGGGGCGCAGGGGAGCCCCCGCTCCGGCCGCTGCCTGCCCGGGGGAGCGGGGCAGCGCATCCCGCGGCGACCGCAGTGGATGGAACCCCGCGCAGCCCCCGGACGGGTGCTCCACTGAAAGTTTTCCAGCGGGTTGGAGAGGAAAGATGGGGAGCGCGGCAAGTACCTCCGCAGTGGTTGAGCCGGGGCTGCGGCACTGCCTGTCCGGCACTGGGCAGCGTCTGCATCCTCACACAAAAATGGTACCATCTCAACCGCCTTCCCCGAAACCTCTCCTGAAGTGTTTCTGGCTCAGGAGCCATGGCTGGCCTGTGGCCAGTTCCGTCTGGAGAGGATGGTTGGATAACACCCACTCCAAAAATCACCCTCAGGAGTCTCTCAGTTCAAAGCCTGATTCCAACTGCCCCGTGAATTGGTCTGACAGTGCACCTTTAGTACCTGTCTGTGTGATGCCCAAATGGGAAAAGTTGTCGAAAAGTTATGCAAACATCATTTGCTTGGACACACAGATTTAAAACTGCTTAGTATGGGTATTCAAAATTCAATATGGCTTAGCCTGATCCTTGCTTAATAAAACATTTGCTTTAGATACCATCAACTAAAAGGTTTTGAATATGGAGTCTGCGTAATGCTTGCTTGTGTAGAGTCAGCTTGACAACAAAATCAATAAGTGGTGGTTGCCTCAAATTTAATCAGTGTTGATCAATTTAATGTTACTTTATTTAAGCTCTACTGTACATTTTATATGTTGTGTGCAGTATCGATCAAGGGGATTTTCAAGGACTGTGGCCACACATCATAGTGTAACTCTATTTACACACTCCTAGACACCAAAAACTTGAAAACAAGTTTTCTGTAGAATATGTACTTACCTCCCAGCACGTATTTTCCCACCAGTACTGCAGTCTTTATGAGGGACGGCAGACAAATTTGTAATTGATTGGAAACACAGGTTTAGTATTTTTTTGTTGTTGTTCCTAAAGCAGCAGACATCTGAATGTTCTAATTGAGAAGCTGAGATGTCACAGTCAAGATCCAATTTTCCCAGCTCCGGGCATGTCCATCGCCCACTGAAAACATTGTTAACACATTCTCACATAAATTATTGTCCGGCACAGGAAGCTGCAATACCTTTCCCCATTCATCGATATCTTTGCATACTCTGAAAGAAAAGGAAGCATTCCACTAAAAATGACAAATCAGAACACCTATTTCCAAAGTCTGGAAGCACTTGTCAGAATTTATTCTTTTGGAGGATGAAAAGATAGCAGTCTATCAATAGCAGCCTTTTCTCTTAAATGAGCCACATTCTCCTAAAGTGGCCCACAACAGCCCAGCTCCTCAATCTGAGAAAAGCAGAAGCATGTTTGGAATTAAAGGGGTGGGGGGGAGATCAATTCTGTCATCATATTTAGGCTTCAAGAGATCTCAGTGGGCCCAGGGAGCCTTTCATAGCAGTTAGGCTGCTGAATGAGAGCATAATCTCTTTACAGTTTTTTCCTCCTCCTCTCAAAGTGGCTGGGATCTTTTCTGTGAGCCCTCCTGCACGTGAATGGTGTGGCTAATAAGCCTATTAATGAGGTTCCACAGCAGAGTGTGAATAGGTAAATAAGCCCCAATCTGTTGAGGTTCAGGAGCAAGGGCAGTAAAGCCATCATGAACTAAAGGTGACAGTTTGAACTGAAATAGGAACAACAGCTCCAGGTTTCAAGCGAAAGAATAGACAGACAAGGCACACATTCAGGCTCCTTCTACCCCCTACCGAGTCCTATTTTCTCTCCCATTCTTCCTCCTTTATAAAATGTCTTGAGTAGTCACCCATTTTTTCAAAAGCTCTTGAGACGTCCTTTTTCATCCTGGCAATGATACATCAATAGGGAGGAAGGAAAATGAGGACACCAATGCTCCTTTGCCCCGCAAGTTTCAAAAGCAGGAACAGCGCTGTGTGCCCTCGCATATGGAAGCGGGGGAGGAGAAAGAAAGTTAAATTGAATCTTTCAGCCCTGCCAGCTCTTTGTCGCTGCTGTCAGCCGAACCCCGGTCCTCCCTCTGCACGCAGGCAGGGATAGAGTTAATGTTCAACAGGGTCCGAGCCCTGCTCCAGCTGCAGGGAGGGCACAGCTGGGCTCGGCCAAATCCCCAGCGAGGGCCACGCAGAGGTGAGCAGATGAATTAATTCCCGCCCAACATCTCTTTCACCTGGCAGGGTAAGGTGAAGATGAGCCTGATTTCAGGCTGCTCCTGGGCCGGACCCAGCAGAGCCCAGCTCATCCCTGAGAGCCCAGCTCATCCCTGAGAGCCCAGCTTGAAGGGATGGAGGCAGAAGGTGAAGCAGGTGACAAACATCTCGTGCCTGCGGAGAGGTGAGGTGAGATGGGCAACCAATGCCTCCGAGTAATGTGGGAAAAGTCACCTCAGAAAAAAGCACAGCACAGAGCTTCTGAGCGCTCTCAGTTCTAATCCTTGCAGATTCTGTGACATTTCTTTCAAGTGCTGGAGATATCAGTGCAGCCAGGGCTCCACGGGAATGGCTCATCCATGGAATTCCAGTGAGGAACCAGCCCCAGCTCCTGGCACGTTGCAGACAGATGGCAAGGGAGGCCATGGGTACCCCAGGGAAGCAAGTTCTGCAGCACTGATCCATCCTCCAGGTGCAGGACCTGCCAACATGCCATGGTTCTATCTGATGAAAATGGGAATAAAATACACAAAGTGAAATTAGGGGAAAAAAATAAAAAGAAAATGAAAACCCACACGTTCAAGTCTTAGAGGTCTATGGGGAAAAACCCTCTAGATCCAAATTCAACCACACACACCACAGAGGGTTTTCTCCATGAAAGACAATGGGAATCAACAATTCTTCCCTATTACTCAAACTGTCCCATCCAGAAATTTCTCCTGACCATGCTAGATATGATTAAATACTTGTCTTAGATTTCTTTTAACTTTAAAGAAAAAAAGTTCTTCCAAAGCTAAGTGTCTAAACCCAAACTTTGGCAGCTAAAATATTTACCTGGTTTCCAAAGTGTTTATGGTTCTCTTTCCTGGCAGCTTCGGACTTTTTTTTAGGGTACAAAGAGTGAATCATGGGAACTCACTTCTGAAAATATGTTTTTTTTCAAAGACAGGCAAAGTTGCTCTTTTCAGCGTCTTAGGGAAAAGTAGTTTCCTATTAAAAAAAACCCTTTCTAAAATAAAAACTACTACAGAGAGACTTCCATCACTAGTTCTCGCCAGGTATTACTTCAAGATGCTGCTAAACTGAAAAATTGAGATAAGAATTAATTATTCTAATGCCAATAGATCCAATAGTTATCCATGGAAGTGTGAAGCAGATGGGCTACCAAGTTCTTTCCCAGCAAAATGTGTATGGGAAGGGGGGCTGCAGTTCCTGGCCCATCAAGGGATAATTTTACTTGATGTTTATCAAACAAAAAAACCTCATTTTGGTTAAGCTAGAGAAGGGGGCACATTAATTGCTTTTGTCTACCAATTTTCGATCTTCCTCTGCATTATGAACAGCTGAATATTCTAGGAGATACTTTTTCAGGGAGTAAGGCCAAGCAGTTGATAAAAAAAAAAATTATTTTCACTGCTGCTGTGTCAATGTCTTGTGATGGCATTTGAGTATCAACACTCCCCTTGGATTGTTATGCCTCGTAGCCATGTAACCTTTCTGCTGCTCCTCTCATTTTCTGTGTCTTAAGGAAAATATTCCAAAAAAATATTTGTTGTTTTCTTTGCAGTGTTGCAAGATATATTTAAGCAGGAAATGTGGTGTGTTATGAGCAGGGTATTACACTGGGATCGTGGACATTCGGTAATTTCTGCCCTTCTCCATTGGCTTTCCTGGGAAAGGCACTTAATTTGTCTGTGTCCAGGCTCTCCAGCTATGAAATGAGAATAATAGATGCTTCCTGTCTCCCACCCTTTATCCAGTTCATCTATTTAGATGGTAAGCTCCTCATCTCTGACCATGTTTTTATGCATGGCTTAGAACAATAGGACACTGATCTCAGCTGGAACCTCCAGGCACTTCCATAATGCAAATATTGAATACTAAATAATCAAAATAAAAGAAAATCCTCAATTTATTATGTATTCTCTCATAAAGAATTTGTCACACGCTGTCCTGCTAGAGCACCCCTGGCTCTCGGGGAACAGTATCATTTGTAAAGAGTAGAAAGCAACATCCATTGGAGAAGATCTTTTAGCAGTGAGCTCCTTTAAAGCAGGCTGCAGAGAAACCCTGTGAATAAACTCCTTCTGAGTGCTGAGCAGGGCACAGCAAGACAGAGCCAGACTTATAAAAATGAGAAGACAAAGCCTGCAAAGAAAATTTCTCCTCCTGTTACAGAACTTGGGTATATTTTGCTCGTTGGCTCAAGCACTTCTCGTTTCTGTTTCCAGCTGATCAATGCCCTCTGGTTTGTTTTACTGGAGCCCTGTGTCTAACTGGACCAGCTGTGGTTGTGGCAGCTTCCCCTGCAGTGTTACATCAGATCAGATTCTTCCCCGGTGACACCGCAGGGTTCAGCAGAGGTGCTCCAACTTCCAGGCACAACCTCAGAGCAGGAGGTGTGAAGTCAACCTTACACCAGGGTTCATGTTACAGTTTAAATCCTGGAAGGAGCAGGGAATTGTGAGGCAGAGACCCACAGTGTGGGCACTCTGTTCCTTCTGGGCAGGGTCCTGTGACCCAGCTGTCCCACAGCCCCAAATCCCAACAGATGCCTCCTGCTTCCCAAATCCTCTGCTGCACTGCCAAGCTCTGCATTTCCAGCTCGCTCTCCCACGGGCCCAGGCACAGTCACTCTGTAGCAGTTAAAAATATAAAATTAAAGTAATTCTTCTACTTCCCTCCTTGGACAATAAAGCACTAGATGCCTACAACTTTTTCCCTGCCTCATTCTTAACCCTCAAACATCTTTCAAGTCAGCATTCTCCAAGAAGTTAATACTCTTCCTCCTCTCCCCATCCTTTGCACGTAGTTTCTCTTTCCTATCTGCTACCACAATTTTCACAGGAATTTGCTTCTTGCTTTATGTGTCTCTCTCAGTAAAAGCCATGTCTTTTACCAGCTCCAGTCCCCACTGTGAGATGACCTCCTCCTCCACTTTGCCAGGTGATTGTGGTACCCACAATTTCACTTGAGAGACTGGACTGCCCTGGAGAGAAGCCAGTGACCTGCTCAAGAAAGTCTCCACATTAACAAAGATGCATCAAGGTTTAGCAGCCCTCATTTTTTAACTCTGTAACCACATTCACAAGTTGCAGTCCCAAAAATGGGATGAAAAGGTGATGGTCTGGCAGATGGAGCCCAAAGAGAATTTGATACAGGCATGGGGAGTTCCTTAAACTGGTCATAGAAAGGTTTCCCACACACAGACCTAAACTGTCCTTTTTCCCTGCTCCCACAGCCCCAGAAACACCCTTTTCTCCTTCATTCTTTTCTGTTTTAAATAAAGGGTTGCAGGGAAGCTTGCTTTGCATGAAATCCAGACTTGCTTTACTGAATATTCATATGCATATGAATGAATATTCATATATGTATAAACACACAGCAATATTTCAGGGCTGGAAGAGAAGTCCTGCTTTTGATTTAGATAGCCAAGCTGAGGTCCAGATTCTATCTCTGAAAGGATAGCAAAGGTTGTGTTGGTGATTGCTGGATGAGAAAAACCCAAGAGCCCTCATGCTGCTCCCCTGATGCCAACTGAGCAGAGATCCTGCTGGAGACTCCCAGGGCTGCTGAACACAGTGGGTCAGGAAATGTTTTGCGCTGTGGGTACGAGTAAAGGGGCCAGAAACTTGATTACAGGGGAGACTCAGTTAAATATTCACTGGGATTCATTATGTGAAAACCACTAGAAAGGAACAAGTTTCTACAGGAAGGGTAGGGCTGTTTTATTCTTGCTCCTGCCGTGAAATGCTCCTGGTGGCTGCGTGCACCAGCTGCTGTCCTCTAGTGGGAGGAATACAGCAGCTCCGTGGGGATGTGCAGCAATGGTTTTGCTGGCTTTTAATCCTGGTGCTCCTTTAATTTGCCAAAGAGAGCCCTGGAGAGCCAACCCTGTCCCACGGGTGTCCCCCACGGGGGTTTCATGACAAATGGCCTCTCCCTACCTTCCCGGGGTTGTATGGGTCTCAAAATTTTGGAGGTCCTTTGAAAAGGGCCGTAATGTTGATTGGTGACAAAGGATAAATCTCAAAAATCTGTCAAAAAAGGAGAATTTAAACGGGGCTCCAATTTTTTACTGGAATATTCAGCCTCGTTACATGCAAATCAGAGCAATTCAGCTATGCATCTGGAAGCAACAAATTTAATTTTTGCCACAGAGGACAAGAAAAGAGTAATAAGGACTCAGGAGCTGGAGAAACATGGATCCCAGATTTACAGAAGGCGTTAGCACTAAAAACAGTTTCTTATGGCATGCAAAGGGTGAAATTCTGAGTTGGCCAGCGAGGTAGCTCTGCCTTAAAAACATACAGGGCAATTTCTCTCCTGTAAATTTTATTCCCTGAAGCCTTACATTCAGCAATCTACTTTCTGAGGGAAGAAAAAAAAAAAAAAAAGAATCGGCAGTCCCGCCCTGCTCCACATGTAGCAACAAGCTCCTGGTTAATTCTAGAAAACAGAGAAACTGAAACATTTTAAACAGAAACTGCTGTGATCGCCAGAGTACAACCAAAGCGGGGGGGTGGGGAAGGAACAAGTGGTGAAAAACTGAGCTAAAAGCAAAGGAGCTGCATTTGTAATTGTGCTCAACAGGAAAAACATCATTTACAGATAAGAAGTAATGCAGGTTTAACCCTGTCTCTGCAAACCAACAGGCAGCAGGGACTGCAAGCAGTGGGTCTCTTTCCATGCCCCAGGGGTGCCTAAGGTGCAGGAGAAGGGACAAAAGGGAAAAGCAGCTGAAGGAGGAAAGGAGGGCGCTCAGATGGTGCTCCCACTAAAACTGTCATGAAGCCAGGACGTGATGTGGAAATACAAGGTTTCTCCGTGCATACCCTGCCTCGAATCCCTGGGTTTCTGATGGTTTAAGGGGTAAGGAGCAGACCAGGAGCCTTTTCCAGAGGCATGTGAAAAATGGGGTTAACCCCTACTTTCCTCAGGGAGTGACTTGCAAAAGGTCCCAGAGGAAAATCGTGCTGTGATCCCATGTGCTTAGAGACATCCAGTTGCTTTTTACTCCAGGAAAATCTGGTCATTGGATATGTTAAATGCTGGGTTTAGTACTGAGGCTTCCTCTTCTCAAAGGCTGAGAAGATCACCAACCTGGCCCTGCAGAAAATACCTCCTCATGCCCTCGCATGCAAAATTCTGACAAATTTGCCACCCATTTGGAGCTCTTAATAGAGAGAATGGTGGGAGAAGGGAATTAACTTCACCAGAGGGAAGAAGTCTTCCAAAATCCTCGTGTCCATCTTAGAATCATGGGATGGTTTGAGCTGGAACAACCTTTAAAGGTCAGCTAGTCCAGCTTCCCCCTGCTGTGGGCACCTTCCACTATCCCAGCTTGCTCCAAACCCTGTCCAGCCTGGCCTTGGATACTTTCAGGAGCCTCCAGGCACTGCAGACCCCACTCCTGGGGGCCTGTGCTGCCTCTCCCAGCCAGATCTGTGGGCTGGGAGCTGAATCCCATCAACGGAGCAGTGAGGAGAAGCAGTGCACAGCTGTTTGTACGATACATATCTTGTGAATAAATAAACCTCATCTCCAGTGCTGCTGCTCTCTAAACATCCATAGAGATGTGCATTCACTCAAAACACTCAGAAAATAAACAGAAAGGGAGCTGCTCAGGGAACCCTCCTCCAGCCAAAACCCAGCCCTGCAAAAGAGTTGCCTCTCAGCAGAGTCCAAAATCTCATCAGACCCCCAAATTTCTCTTTTTAAGGAATGCTCTCAATTTTCTGATGCCGAGACACCTCAGAGGTTATAGGCTTGGATTTCCTAAGCCTGATGAATGTTTTTGCACAAATACTGGGAGGCAGAAGGAGGTAAAGAATGGTTAAATGCAGCACAATTGGAAATTAGCTCAAAATGCCGCAAGCTGCAATTCAGATGGATTACAAGATAACCTCAGTAGTTTCAAGAATGTAACAAGAACAGCCCTAAATCAACATAAATACTTGCTCAGCCATTTTCATCTCAGGATTAATGTCAGATTTTTTTTTTTTGTTCTTTTCTCCTGTGGCATTAAAACCATTTTCCAGCTTTTTTTTAGGGAAAGCATTTGTGGTTACTAGGAAAGGGGGTGAGAATGGCGATGGAAAAGGGGGAGCGGGGTGTGTACACCCTCTGGAGAGTTGGGCTGTAGCTGGGCAGGGAAAGGCTGGTGCTGGTGGGTGCACCTGGGGGATTTGGTGGAGTTTGGAGGGGAGACAGGCAGATGCCTCCTGCCACCCCCAGTTTGTTTCTGCCTGCTCAGTTTTGTTACCTGTGACCATTTTCAGTGCTTTCTTGAAGGTTTTTGTTAAAGTCCTCGTGGGCCATGCCCACAGGGCACTGTGATGTGTCCCACACAACAGTCCCACTCACACTCAGCAGCACTGACAGCCTCAGAAGCCCTCTATTCTGGGGTAACTTCTGGGGATTTCTTGATACTCAGAGAAAAAAAATGCCCAGAGAGCCACCTGTGGCCTCTGGGATAAATTTCTGCTTTATGGTCGCCTGCAAGCTGGCCGGGAGACACACCCTTTCTTGCTGGAGTACAGATAAGCTTCCAAGGACTTCAAAGGGATTGCTGAACCAGACTGCAGTGGATTTCTGCAGAAATGTAATGCACAGCATGTGTCTGAGGGGATGGAGAAGAGCTGGGGTGGTTTAGATTAGATAGCACTATTTGGCTTTAGAGGGACTTGAGGAAGTGAAAGACATGTAATTGTCTTTCAAAGTGTAATATTTGACTTCAGTTCACCCAACATTGCAGAAGAGCTTGTGGATAAGCAGTGGAAATTATTTCTGTGTGAGGGCTGGGTACCACTTCCAGAGGACAAATCTCCCTGAGAGCAGTTTTCCATGCAGGGTGTCACTGTGCTGGGGTAAGGCTCAGTTATACACCTGTGCTGTCCTAGAAATTTATTACTGAATTTATTATTGGTACAGAGCACCCCGGGCCCATATCTCCCTTTATTCTTTATAGAATTATAGAGTCCTAAAATAGTTTGGGTTGGAAGGGACATTAAAGATCATTTCATTCCAACCCCCAGCGTTGGGCAGGGACACCTTCCACTATCCCGGGGTGCTCCAACCCCAACCAGCCTGGCCTTGAACACTTCCAGGGATCCAGGGGCAGCTTCTCTGGGCTACCTGCGGCCGTGTTTCACACACTTATTTTAAAACAATTCTTTCTTATATCAACCTTCTTTTAGTTTAAAACCACCCCCCCTTGCCTGATCACAACCAGCCCTGCTGAAAAGCTCATCCCCATCCGTTCTGGGCCATTGCATTTCCTCACCTACTGGAAGTTTACTGATGGTCTTTCTTCATTGTTTAGTTCCAGCTCTGCCCTGTGAATACAGACAGGATTTTACATATTTGTCAGGAGATTGCGGTGTGCTCTCAATGTTTTTTCTTTCTATTTAAAGTCAATAACATCTTTCAAGAGTTAAACAGAAGGATGAGTTTCTTCCCCTGAAGGAAGGTACACCCAAATAACCAATAGCCAACCTTTACTCAGTTCCTCCTTAGGTGAATATTTCCTATTTGATATCAAGATTTATTTGCCTTGAAGAAATGTGCCAGACCATGCCAACAACATGAAAAATCGCTGTGAATTTGTCAGCAGAAGCGTTTGCTCTGGAGTGAGGACAAGCTTGAAGAGCAGAGCTGGAGTCAAGGCTGGGACTGAAGATAAACTGTTTGTTCCATTAAATAATTTACTGGCCAAACACGAAGCGTTGTGAAGTGTGTGTGTCTCAGGCCAATAAAGAAACATCTGCCCAGCAAAATTTACCTACATGCAGTCCTCAGCTGCATGCTTTGAAATTCCTCATATAAATCTCATCTCCCTGCCTATCCAGAGGGTATTATTCCCTCTCTCCTGGTGAGCTACCATCTGAAAGTGCCATCCTGTGCATCTCTGCTGATGAAAGCCACGGAGGCAGAAGAACATAAGAATTTTCACAGCTGCCAGCTCACAACCCACCAGAGCTTTTCAGGTCTGTGCCTCATTGCCAGTAAAGAGAACCTCTGTAAGGAGGATTTTTCTGTCTATTTTCAGTAAACACAGGGAGATAAACATGTGCAGTTTCCCCCAAAACACTCTTCAGCATTGGTTTTGTTTCAAAAAGTAAAATTCTTGCCAGCAAATAAATTTGTTTCCCCAAAGCGAGCCACTTTCTAAACGAAAGCACAAATTTTTCTGTTCATTTCAGTAACTACTGGGCAGTAAGGTTGAAAAAGCAATAATTTGTGAAGCTGTGTTGTACACAATGAAGAATCATTTAGCTTTGGCAAAAGGATGGATCCTGACAAATTAAAAAATAGTTTTCCAGTATTTTATCCCTTGGACATTGCCTGCTTTTCACAAGACCTTCGCGTGAAGTAAGTTGGTATTTCAGTTCTCCTCTAACCCTATGCTGCTCACAGGTTAAAAAAAACTAACAGCATTTATTAGAATGAGCTCCTAAAGCACAAGAGAGGGAGTCTGACTGATGTCGTTGTGGGGACACGGTCTGAGGGCTCATCAAACCCACTGATGAATAAATTTAAGTGTAAAATCATGGGAAATACTGGAATCTCTACATCTATGGTCCCAAAAAGCACTTTCTTGTTTACCTACTAATTCCAGAGTATTAAGAGAAGACTCATTATTCACAGACAACACAATGAAGTTTGGCATTCCCTGCAGACATTCATTCACCACTATCACAGAGACAGAGAAAAGTCAAGTAGACCTCACATACAGGCCTTTATCTTCATTTTCCTTCAAGGTCCTTGCACAGAAACAGCTGAAATGGGTACAAGGGTCCATCTAGATCGTGAACACTGGATTAATTTATTAGATTGATACGATGCTGGAAGAGTTTGTAGGGTCCTCTTGGGTTGTAGGGGTGGTTTCTATGGGATTGTATCAAAGGCCCTCTTCTTCCTTGCCTTTTTATTTCCTTCTCATCAGAATCCTGTTGCTGACTGTTCAGCACCTGTCAGCCCAGGTATTCCCAGGGATGTAGAAACGTTTCCATGCCCATACTCTCCCCAGCTCATCTGCAGGGGCTCATGGGTTCAGGAGCCTCTTGGGCAGGCAGCAGTGGTTTGGATGTCACTGCAATTCAGCCACAGCTCCTCTACAAGAGGCCAGGAGGAGAAGGAGAAATCCTGCTCCAGCCAGGGAGGTCTGTGCCCACCACAGGGGCTTTTGTATGCTAAGGGAAGAGAAGGAAAATATACTTAATAGCTCCAAAAGTCACTACCACCACTGTATTTTGCATTCCTTAAATATCTAAGCACGCAAGGATTGTTTTTGCAGGAAAATGAGTAGAAAGAGGGCTGCTGTGCTGTGCAGTTCATTGCTTGGCCTGGGGTATTTCCTGGTGAATTATCCCTTAGCACTGGCAAGCAGTAACCCATTCCTCAGGACAAGAAAAGGGATCAGGAGGCTCTGTAAAGGTGAGACAATTCCCTTTAAGCCAAGTTATATTTAATGTCAGGGAGAAATGATTGGAGGATTAGATACAGAAGTAAAAGTACATCACAGAAAAATTCAGAAAATGCCATTTGTTCTCACTTTTCCCCCACTTCTTCATGCAGGGAAGATTGAGTTAAGACTTAAAGCATGAAGGTAAGCAATGCTTTAGTACAGCATTTAAAACATTTTATTTCACCCAAGTGGAGACTTGCAGCATCTCGTCTGAACTCCTGCATTGCCTGGGTCAGGTACTTGCTACCAGAACCTCCAGCATTAAGACCATAACTTCTGGTTGAACCAGATTGTTTAGAAAAAAAAATAACCCCATCTTAATTTAAGTTTTCAAAGAGAGAATTCGTCATATCCCTAGGCAAATTGTTTCAGATATTAAATTCTCCAGTGGCCAAGAATGCACACCTTATTACTGGTCTGAATTCTTCAGCTTCAGCTTTCAGCCGCAAAACCTCATTATAATTTTGCTTCATTAAGGAGCCCTTTTCCCACACCAGAAAACATTTTGCACCAATGTTTTGTCCCACAGAGAAGCGTGGGGTGATGCACATACTGTCAGGGAGAGACTGCACGCAAAAGCTGTGTAAATTTACTACATTTACAGGAATTTCCTGAGTAATCTAAATCAATGCCAGTTATCCAGTCTTTTATCTAGACCAATTAAACATTTGAAAGAAAATAAAGCATGGTCAGTTGTGCTTTCAGCATGCACCGGCAGCAGGGACAGCACTGCATCAAATGTAATTAAAGTAATATGTTTATAGAAGGGTTTAGGTTGGGTATCAGGAAAAGGTTTTTCACCCAGAGGGTGGCTGAGCACTGGAGCAGGAGCAGAGGTCACAGCACCGAGCCTGCCAGAGCTCGGACAGTGTTTGGACAATACTCCTGGGCACAGGGCGGCATGGTTGGGATGTCCTGCACAGGGCCAGCACTTGGACTGGATGATCCTGATGGGTCCCTTCCACCTCAGGACATTCTGTGACTCCATGAAATGGCAATCTCAACACGAACCTGAAGCACCATGGCCTGGCTGTGGCTGCTGCTGTCCCCACAACCCCAAAGTGCAGGAATCCCTGGGCTGCGGAGTCACACAGCAGCAGGAGGAGGCACCGCGCTGGGCCGCTCCTGCGCCTGTCCGCACCTCACAGCGTGGGGAACTCGTGTTGTGCTTGGCTCGGCGGCTCCGAAGGCAAACAATGCAGCACCTGGTTGTTATTTTCCACCGGCCTTTCCTTTCGGAGGCTGCAGGAGGAGCAGGCGGGCGAGGCGAAGCCGTCCCGGGAGTGCCGCCGTGGCTCCGGCGTGTTGCGGCTTGACAGCTGCGGCGCGTGGGCCCTGCTCCTCCTCAGGGGCTGGCTGCAGCTCCAAGCGATGGCAGAGCACCAAGTTAACTCCCTGCCCGCCTCCTGGAGCACCACACGGCCTGGAAGAACGACCTGCATGACAGCAGTGCTGCTCCATCGCTCCTTCCTCACACAGTGGGGCTCAAACACCCCTCAGGGGGCTGTGCTTCACTTTGCTGGCTGAAGGAAGACAGAGGTGAAAGAGCAACAGCACTAGGAACAGCAAGGCCTCTGGTTTTCCACATGGTGAAGGTGTTTGGAGGCAATGATTTCTGCTGTGGTCAGTGGTGGTGGCATTGCAGCCACCATTGGTGTTCCCAGAGGAAGCTCTGCTCCAAAGCACGGGAACCTCCTCAGTGCAGAGGCCACATCTTTGAGGAATTCAACTGCGCTGGTGAACAGCCTCTGTGTGATAACACGCCAAATCTATTCCTTCATGGGCAGTGTGAATGGTTCAGTCAAAGCAATGAGGTACTGGGAGCTCTTGGTGATAATCACATTACCTATGATTCTTATAAACCCAGCAATTTTGCAGAAGGAACAGTTCATTTTCTCACTCTCACTCTTTTATTATTAAGAAGTGTTTTGGCTCAGAGACAGCTCAAGCTTCAAGAGTCAGGCTGTTTGTTTTTTTGGTTGTTTTTTTTTTTTACAAGGGCATGTAGTGACAAGACAAGAGGGAATGGCTTCAAATTGACAGAGGGCAGGTTTAGATGAGGTATTAAGTAGAAATGACTTACTGTGAGGGTGGAGAGGCCCTGGCACAGGGTGCCCAGAGAATCTGTGGCTGCCCCATCCCTGGGGGTTCAAGGCCAGGCTGGACAGGGCTGGGAGCAACCTGGGAGAGCAGAATTGAGATGAACTCTAAGGTCCTTTCCAACCCAAACCATTCTGTGATTCTATGACCAGTACATTTTAAAGAAATGTACTTCCTGGTCTTCACCCTGCCTTTTGAGCAAAAAAATAGACAGAGCTCAGCATTTCCAGGAACTCTTCCAGCAGAGAGCCAGAGGGAACTTCTTAGGGAAGCTGGAGGTGTCATCTCAAACTGAAAGGGGGGACATCAGTGTAGAGAGGGTTGAAGAGGAGAGTTCCTAGACACTGAGTGTTGGGTTATTAGATAATTAGACTAATACTTATACTAGATATTAGATTAACATTAGATATTTTCATTAATAGTCTTGTCACAGGAAATAGGAGCACGTTGAATTTTGTTGATAGCATGAGATTGGAAAGGACTGTCAAAGAGGAAGATGGAAATTTCTATTCAGGGAGAACAGGGTTAGAACAGACAAGAATAAAAAATAAAATAAAAAAAAAAAGACTGAATTCACTGGTACAACAAATAGAGTTGTGCTGCTCAGGATTAACAGTGACACTTATGCCAAACTTTACCAGTTGGCAACGACGAGAAAATGTAGAACACATGGAAGTTAGCAAGTTTTGAGCTATTGAGAGAGATTCTGGAGTAACTTTCTAGATGGTAGAGAAGGAAAATTCCTGCCTAATCTTAGGCTGACTCTGGATACACAGAGGGCTACACAAGGTGAGGAAGAGCTGATGATGGGGTTCAGCATCTTGGGTAGAGGCAGGAACTTTGAACTGCAGCTGCTTATGTCTGCTCTACAGATCAGTGGGTGCTTTGCTAATTAAACCCTTTTTATGATGACTATCTCCACTACCATTTTCTACATTTTTTAGGGTCACCACTATAATCAAGCTGAACACCACATCTCCATATATACATTTCTTTGCAAAATATTTATTCAGAAATGTTCAAAGCAGACCTCACTCCAGACTGAGGCCTCTTCTTACCTGACAGCAGAGATCTCCCTCACCCTCAGCAGCTGACTGAGGAAACATTTGTCTACAAACAGGTAATTTGGGGTGATGATAGCCTTGGTGTATACAAAACACTGTTGCACTAAACACATCACACACTTCAGAGGGAAAAGGCAAAGTACATCAGGTCAGCAGCTTCTGAAGTTTCTGCAGCACGGCCTGATGAAAGTAAAAGCCACCCTTAACAAGGGGAGTGATACTGAACAAACCAAAGAACACTAAGAGTAAAGCTGGGGTGAGAGTAAAGACAGGAATATGCTTTTAGTAGTCACTTCTAAGCAAGTTACACTCAGTACACAAAGGCCCTATTTCTCCTCTGAGCAGTGAGATGTTTCCAGCAAAACCTGGGTTAGAAATAGAGATATTTGCAATGCTTTTATTACCATTATAGTTCATCCAAGATGATGTGTCTGGTTTGAAAGTCGCAAAAAACCATATTCTTGTTAAAAATGCTGCCAGAAGGCTAAATGAAAACAGCCCGCTGCTGAATCCCATGTTTGCAGCATTACCAGTGGGTTTTTTCAAGGGTGTTTATATAGACCGAGTTTCATTTAACAAGGCAAAAGCCGGAGCTCTCACATACTCCATTATTTCTCTGCAGGTCCTTCTCACCAGGGTTAAGTCTTTACACTACTTCCAAGCAAAGCAGCCAAGAAAAAGAAGAAACAAATGCTACTACTACTGAGCACAGAGGCCTCCTTTGCAAGAAATGTGATTTACGGAATGAAGTTCCTGGCATGTCTGCCGCGGGCTGTCACAACGTGTGCCTAAGATCCAGGGCTGAAATATGATCCCCGCTCCTTCCAAGATGCATTGTGGCTTCTAGCAAGTTCTTCTGGAAGCACAGGCAGCCCTTTGCTCGGAAGCTGGGCTCCTTCTGCATGTTGCCTCTCCGAGAGCTTTTTGGGGGTGAGGACCCTCTTAATTCCCCACGAAGCTGGTGAGCCCTGCTTTGCTGAAAGTTCTGGAAACTTTTCTGTGTGGTTTGGAGAACTGATGCACTTGGAGAGACACAGAGCAAAGCCTGTCTTGGTACCCAGGAGAGGCTTTGTGTTTGTCCTGTCTTTAGCTCCCACACTTGTACATCAGGCACAGGATTGCTGTGAACTGATCCGTGGTGGAGATCTCTTTCCATAAGTTCACAAAGTGGCAAGGAAGCAAGAGCAGCTTGGGGGCTCTCTGGCCTTTGCTGGCCCTGTTAAGGTAGAAGGTATTTTCATTCCCTTTCTGCAGTCCTTTGGGTGTTCCTTTTCCTCTACATGAAGGAAATGCCTTTTCACCATTAAGCCTTTCCTCAGCTGCGTTTCAAACCCAGAAAATGTTTTACCTCTGGCAAATTTTACCTCCTCATCATTTTTCTGCTGTCTTCAAAGCCAGTGAGACAGCAGCGTGGTCTGCCTCACCTTGCAGCAATAGAAACTCCACCACTGTAAGACCCCTTTTTGCCAGCCTTTCCTCAGCCCTCACCCACAGCTGATCCCATGGGAGACATCCCCCTCTGGGAAAGGAAATGCTGAGAGTGGAGGCCACCAGCTCCTGCTGGACTTCATTACTGAAAACACACAAATAACCTCTCTCCTGCAATTTTGGATAAAACCCAGTGGATCAGTTACACAGAGGAGTTGCTAATGTGCATTATCTGCTGATGAACAGGTATTTTCTAAGAGCAGGAACAAACAAACCAAGGAAACTTTCTGCAAAACAAAAGAGCCAAGAGAACGAGTCAAACCAAGCCTGCCTGACCGTTGGCTCTGTGTTTGCTTCAGCAGGTTCTGGCTCTGGCCCCACTTGAGCCACAGAGTTTTGAAATCCATGCGTTTCTTCATTCTCATCTTTCAGCTTTGCAGTAGAATTTTTCTTTCCCCCCACAAACGTCTCCGAGGCCGTGTGGGATGTGGTCCAGCTCCCATTAAGGTCAGTGGGAGTGCTGCCACTGCTTCCCTGTGGGTCTCAGCCCTATCCCATTGTATTACATTTCCAACTGCAATTGGATACAGATTATTTCAATTTTTTTCCTCTCCTAGTGCCCACAATGGGCAAAGTATTTTCCAAACAGAAAAGGTCCCACTGCATGTCCCTAAATCTCTAGAGATACTGGAAAAATTCTTCTAATTAAATACATTTGACATGCAAGATCACAACTGTTCTCTAATAATTTTTTTTAAAGACTTCTCTCTCATGTAGCTTTTCTTAACTGTACAATAGCAGGGATTAAATCCTGATTCTGCTGAAGTTCATAGGAGTTTTTTCCAATTAGCTTAATTGGAGCCATATTGTCTTGCTTCATCTCCATCTTTAACACTACTGGGCCACTACTGAAAATGTTCTGACAGGAACCATCACAATAATGCCTGGTTTGGGTGACTGGATTAATCTCCAGAAAAAAAAATTACTGAAGTTTCCCCCAGACAGCAAAACAACAAATAGTAAAATGTTAGTTACACTGTCTGATGTGAAGTGTCAGGGAAAACAATGACTACCAGGTGCTAACCTTGACCTTTACATGATGATTTGGAGACAGACAGTTTAAAGACATCATGGACATCCCTAAGTAGGGATTTCACGAAGGAAACACAAATTTACAGAGTTTGTGAACAGAGGGCTCAGTCTCTNGAAGTTTCCCCCAGACAGCAAAACAACAAATAGTAAAATGTTAGTTACACTGTCTGATGTGAAGTGTCAGGGAAAACAATGACTACCAGGTGCTAACCTTGACCTTTACATGATGATTTGGAGACAGACAGTTTAAAGACATCATGGACATCCCTAAGTAGGGATTTCACGAAGGAAACACAAATTTACAGAGTTTGTGAACAGAGGGCTCAGTCTCTTCTCCCTAACAAACTGACCAGGGGGCAATTTGGGACTCAATCTAGTTACTTGGGAAGATTGAAGTGACAGCTGCCAGCCAGCAGGAAGAACCTGACAGTCGCTAATTTGGGGAAAGGTAAGGATTTGATGTTGCTGTGCACACCTTACAGCACCAGAGATGAATTACATCATACAGCAGTGCTGCTTTGTCACCAGGATGCTGCTCCTCATCTGGAGTTTTCACTGACTCACTCACTGCTCTGCTGGCAAGGGCTGACACCCTAAGAGCAGGTTGTGATTGATGGCAGGTCCCTGCTGCCAGAGCAGCCTCTCCAAGTCACCAGCTGTGTGCTGGCCTCGAGTTTACACACACGCTCACGCTGTATTTACTGAGGTCAAGCAGGCTGCATGCATGCTCTACTTACCAAAACAATATCCACGTTTGGGTGGCACGAACCCAAAGGAGGAACTCCGAAACCACTTCCTGCTGCTGCTGGAAAAAGGAGAGCCTGGATGCCTCCTGATTGGATACATCTTGTGGGTAGAAGCCCTGACACTTTCCAGCAGAGCCAGCATGAAGGTGTGTGGTAGAGGCCACTTCTGCACACTGATTTCTGGTCATACTCACTGCTGTGTATATCAGCCTTTAGGCTGGTTAATTAATTGCTGGGGCAAAAGGAAAAAAAAAAAAAAAGAGGTTTGGGCATACTTAAAGATACATAAATAATGCCATTAATTAAAAAGATGCCTGGAGCTTGCACAGCAATATCTAAAGTGATGGATATCACTAGGGATTCGTCTCTTCTCCCAGGTAACAAGCAATGGGACAAGAGGAAAGGTTTGTGCCAGAGGAGTTTAGATTGGATATTAGGAAAAGTTTCTTCACTGAAAGGGTGGTCAAGCATTGGAAAAGACAGCCCAAAGCAGTGGTGGAGCCATCATCCCTGGAAGATTTAAAAAATGTGTGGATATGGCACTTGGGAACATGGGTTAGTGGTGGGCTTGGCTGTGTTGGGTTAATGTTGGGCTCGCTGAC
The DNA here is from genome assembly GCA_013397055.1 of Pachycephala philippinensis. Lineage (NCBI taxonomy): Eukaryota > Metazoa > Chordata > Aves > Passeriformes > Pachycephala > Pachycephala philippinensis. Next base: position 405,475 of record VWZT01008032.1, on the reverse strand, counting down.
CTTGGAGTCTTTTTCCAACTTTAATGATGTTTTAATTCTGGGATTATCTGATGATGGTATTGATCCATAGCATCTTTTCTCCAAGCCACAACTCAAAGTTTTTGTCAGAGAGTTTAGATTTTGCTAATCACCCAGCAGAAGAACTGGAGGATGTATTAGACTTCCTTCCCCTTTATCCCCCTTGTCTCTCCTCTGCATTTGCATAAGTGGGGAAAGAAACAAAGAGCAAATGCTCCACCACAACAGCCACCTGCCAAGCCCTCTTGATAGGGCATCATAGCAGCAAAAACACTGGAATAGCTGCCCTGGTCTTGGGGGTCTGCTGTGTTCTGACCTCCCCTTCATTGATTTCCCAGGACATTAAGGAGAGACAGAGTTCACATTTCCAGGGTAAGTGATATTAGCTCTCTCCCATTTTAGGCAGACCCCTCAGCCAGCTGGTGGCTTGTGAGCCACCCCAGTGAAATGCCACTTCCTACTGGAGCTTGGACACAGACCTGGAAATGCAACATCCTTGGTGGAAAGGTCTTTTGCTGTAAAAGAGAAGTCAGAGTCTTTTAAGTAGCACCATATCTGAGTTTGGTGTGCTCAGATGCACCAGCAAGGACGGCAAACCATCAGCCAAATCAGATATCTCCAGGGAATCCGAGAGAGAGAAACACACTTTGTCTGTTTCTTTAACCTTTTTATGCCTGGAGAATACTTCTTTGAACACCCACAGGGGGTTTATCTATAGCTCTCAGGACAAGCTGGACAAATGCCATTGTTCTTGACCTGAAAAGCAAACCTGGAGCCTGAATTCAGCAGAGTTTTTATTGTACAGCATTATTGAACGCATGTGTAAGCCTCATTGAAATGAATAACCTCAAAGATATACTCATTTTATTTGTTCAACAGGGATCAGATCAGGGATGCACTTAAAATACTTCCAGGGCTCAAAGAACTGGGCTAAAATCACAGATCTGTCTTCTATTTTCATTACTAAGATACTCGTTAAGAAAATGCTTCACTTTTTCTGTGTCATCTTTTATAATAAAGGTTCCCCACAACAGCTGTAGACAAGATTCCTCTCCTGTTTAAGGGCATATAATCCCCAGCATGGGCAATATAAACAGGCTCAGCCACATAAAACAAATATGGATTTTGCTGGTACTTTTTCCATATCTAAGAAAACCTACACTAGTTGTTTTTTTTTCTTTTAAACATCAAAAACATTTGGCCGCATAAGCAGCCAGAAGTGGTTATATACTTTGTAAGTATATTAAAAGTCAGAATGGTTGCTCATGAACATACTGAATGGATTTTACTCGTTTCCCATAATGGAGCCCAGGCTGGCATTGCTTTAGACATTTCAGTGCAGAAGAAATGTCAAGCATGCACTCATCCCCTGACTGCAGTTCAAATCAAACAAACCAGGCTAGACAAGCTAATAACAAGCTTTGTTCACTCCAGCATGGCAGCTATGGAAATATGCCTCATTTTATATATTATTACATGCACGAGCTGAAAAGGCCATTGAAAAAGTAACTAACATTGTTTTTCTTTTTTAAATGACCAGTTCCAAGCTGCTTATTTAACTGATAAATAATAATAAAAAAAAGCACATAGTATTTTCAGCATGGATATCTTCATAATAGTTGTTTCCCCGCCACAAATTAGGATTCATGTAAGTAGACTTTTCTTACTACTAGAAACTGGGAACATACATGGAAGCCAATGTTACCAAAATTTGAAAGTAAATTAGTGCCAGATTTGGGGGTTAATTTATAAAGGCAGTATGACATGCCTTGTTGTTTGCAGCTCTGGTGCCAAAATAAAGAGCAGGAGCAATTTATAGTTTGCTTCTTATATAAAAATTAACATTTAAACTTGAATTATTTTGCAGCTATATTTAAGAGGTGGTCTGTCTTCAGGGTGGTTTGCCATTTCCCTTTTTAGGAACCAAAAGCCTCTCTTCAGCTGGTGCCTGACAGCTTTGCAGGGCTCCTGAGTGAGGATGGGAGGAAGGCACATTCCCCTCCATGTACATCCCTCTGCTCTTCAGGAAATAAACTGGAAGCAGCCCTGGCATGGCTGGAGATGCCTCCAGAACTGGACTCTCGAAACCAGCAACCCAGTGCCTTGAAGAAGTACATACATTAACCTCTTCCCTCCTAAATTCCTACGCCTATATTCCAAATATTTACCCTAGCAAACATTACCCAGCCTATGGATTCCAGCTGCAATCGGCATCCTGCCTCCCTCCGTGTGGATGGTTTGGAGGCCTTTCCAAAGGCTCCTGGGTGCCCAAAAGCATCAGATCTGCTTTCCTCCAAAAGAGCTTCTTATCACAGAAACACAAAAGGTCACAGAAACAGTCTGCAGCCTCTCTCAGCAAAGGGAATAAATGTGCAAACAAAGCCATTAGCAGTTTCCAAAATAAACCCCTATTCTCTGTCGCCAGGAGCACAGAGTGCCACATATGCAGTGCACAGAAATGCCTGCTCACGTGGCAGCTGAGCAGCTGTGGGGAGCTGGGAGCCAAAGCAAAGCTCTCCCTTTGACCACAGAAATGCCACCTTAATTAATTATTTTGATTCTCTATGCTTAAAAGCATTGGAGATAAGCAGAGGGAGATCGAGAGGAGGGTTTTCACCTGCCAGCACACTTTATTGCCCTCTCCGATTAATACCCACGTACAACAGGTGTCACTTTAAAAAAAAAAAAAAAAAAAAAATTTAAAAAGGTGTCCTGGAGGACATACACAGAAATTACCAGGGAGCCATCTGTGCCACAAAACTTTCAGCAGAGACACAGCAGCCAGAGAAAAATAGAATCAACAGCAATAAAAGCAAACATTCCGAGGTAAGAAATGGCAAAAATGTTTGAGTCAGCGCTAATAAAGATTTTTCCTGGTTATTATTTTCTTTATCAGCCAGGCAGGGACAATTCACCTCTCTTGCACTCCCCCAGTGCTCCAGGGCAGGCGACCCTCTCTCCCCTCTGGCATCCCTGTGGAACTCACTCCCGCTGCCCGGGAATGTCTCATTTATCTATCCTCTCTCCCAAAGTTTGTTTTCCTGCTGCTATGGTTCTCCCGTTGCTGGAATAAACACGAGCAGAAGTCTCCTGCATGACGCAGGCTCCATTTGCTTTGGTGGGAACTCTTTGGCACATGGGGGAGACCCAAACCAGGTCCTCCAAACCCCAATCTTCTCCAACCTGGGTTTGCCTTCTCCCTAAAAATTTCCCATAGATTTTGTAGTATCAAACCAAAGCACAACCCACTTTTGTCTCCCACTTAATCTCTTACCTTCAGATTACAGAGTTTATGGAGCAGAAAAAACATCTTCTGGTCAGAAACAAATAAATACCTCCACCTAAGGCCCAGTTTAAAACGAGCATTCAAACAGCTGAGGAGGAATTAAATAATTGACAGTGGCAGGTATTAATGGGGCAAACAAATTTAGAGAGGCTGCAATTATACCCAGGTTGTACTCGTTTGAAATGTTAACTGTTTGATGAGACTTAACACCCAGCTAATGAGCTTTTAAAAGTAATTCCCACATGCAGCCACCTTCCTTTGCTCACAGAAGGGAAGCCGAGTGTCTGGCAATTGCCATGGTCATCAATCCCGGGCTAGCAGCTAATCCTGTTTTATTACCATCATTAGCCAAATCCATGGACCATCCACAGAGCAGCTCCCTGCTCTTCCTCTTTCTCCCTCTCTTCCTCTCGCTGCTCTCCAACCTCTGCAGCTCCACTCACAAGATAATGCTGTCAGTCCTCCCGAGTTACTTTCTCCAAGTGCTGCTTTTCTCCCTGTTCTCCATCCCACAGGAAACGTGTTCAGGTTACACAGCTGGGTGCTTGCCTCCTGCTCCTGCACGTACACCTCCTCCACCTGCAGCTCCAGGAGGGGCTTCCCCACAGCTGCATTTAGTTCTGAAGGCTAAACTCCATTTCCTGAGGCTGGATCTGGCCACTATTCCCCAAAAACTGTTCCTCTGTATCCAGCAGCTCCTACCTAGGCTCGCTCAGCCATCCTCACTACTGCTCTTACACTTCCTCTCCTGAATTCTCTGTGCAGATGCCATTAAACTTGCACTGAAAGGGTCTAAAATCAAAAATGCATATGAAAAAAATCCTTACAAAGTTTAAAATACGAAAGTCTAATAGAACCAAGAAGAGAGCGTGTACAGTGTCTGCACTCAGGGGGAGCCCGTGGAGATTTGCAACACCTGAGAGGTGAAAATGTGCAAAGATCTATGCCAGGAAGCAAAACTGGGGAGAGTAATCCACGAACATTCATTTTGGGTTATTTCAGGGAGAGGTGAGGTGAATAAATGAAAACCATCGCTAGAGCCTTGCGTGAAACAGCCTGCAGATTTTATTTATTTAACTTTAGCTGGTCCTTGGACTTCTTTTTTTCCAAAAGGCATGTGTCCCTTCATTAAAAAAAGGTGGCTAAAGGATATTCTTCAGTGCTGGAGTTATTTTACCTGCATGGCAAGGAGCGGGCAGGCTTCCTTCCAGCCTGCAGAAAGAAACAAAGACCGAGCTCACACCTGCGTCTCATGCCAAAGTAAGTAAACAAATGCACTGTGAGTTATGGGACCTTCATTCTCTCAGCTGCCTTTGCTTGTTTGCTTGCCCAGCTCCATTTCTTCATGGCAACGGGCCATTTAAAAAAAAAAAATTTCTTTATCTGCTACTATTTACACTCAGATTTTGGTTTTACAAAGTGTGTCATGGGGAGCACAAACCAACATCTTCAAGCCCAGGTGCCTAATGCTGGCTTTCTCACTGTGTGCTATGCAGAGCTATCCAGTTCCTCAGAGTATAAATCCTCATCAGGCCATTTTTTCCCCCAGGTGTGGGTTACCTTTCCTCCATTCTGAATGCTTTAGGCCAGACATCCAGTTCTGAATCCTTTCAAAGCCTGCCCAGGGTGGGGCACCCTGAAAATTTCTGGGTGTATTGATCCCTGGGCAATTGCCAGTTAACAGTTAACTGGGCCAGCACTGATGCTGCTGTGGCAGGAATCCCACCATCCTGGTGCTGCCTGATAACCAGGAATATCACCAGAGGAAAGGAGAAGAGTGGTCTTCCACCAGAGTCCGGGGGACAGAAAAAGGGAACGGAGCAGAAAACACTATAAAATAACCTTACCACCATCATGTGCTAACCTAGCTGGCTAAAAGCACTTTCTTTCTTCATTCTTCACCCAGCATCAAATGACAGGAGCAATAATGTTATCATGTGCCAGCCTGCACAAGCCAAGCCTTGCTAATCTCTCCTCACTCCTCCCTGCGCCGTGCCGCCGTACGCCGTCCCAAAGGGCTCAATTGTCCCTTTGTCACTTCAGGTACAGTCACCAGCCCTGGTACAAACCCACCCCCCTCCCCAGAGCCCCCATTGTCCCTGGTTGTTTACTGTGGGTGCATTCTCTGGGGGACAGCTGGTGACTTGTGGCACTGGGCATTGTCCTGCTGCCCAGCATCCTCGGCAGGGCACCAAACAAAGCTCGTCAGTGTCCCTTTGTACACCAGCAGCTCAGATGAGGAGGGACGAGATAAAGGAGGTTGCTGAAGCTGTGGCTTATCTTGCATTTCCTTCATGGCATCGTAACCCCAGAGAGGAAAGCGCTGTCTCAGTGCAAGAAGCTCAGCTGCTGCATCCTGCTCTCCCCCAGCCACAAGAGATAGAGTGATGCTAAGCTCCAACAGCTCTGTGCTCTGTTTGCAATATATATTCTCACGTCACATCGTGTAATTCAGTGATCCCAGGCCAAAACCCTAATTCAAAACAACCAGCGGGTGGGAGGGGGTTCGAATTAAAACAGGGTGGTGGGAAGAGTTTTCAGACATTCAGCAGTGGCCTTGATGCTGGTTGAACCCCAGTTTCACCACGAGGGTCTGTGATAAGGGACCAAGCACTTTGGAAAGGTCCAACCCACTTTGCTGCTTGGTGGAAAGATTTTCTGCAGCATTTATTGTCCACTGTGTAGAGAGGAGGAGATGGAGGAGCAAGGGAGAGCCTTTGAGGGTGTCAAGGAATGGGAGAAAGCAAAAGCAAGTGAATAAACTGCTGTACTTGTTTTAGTTGCATGAGACAACTTTACAGAGTTACAGACAGAGTTACAGGCATAGCCCTGGGGAGCAGCAGAACAAAACTCCATGGCAGAGCAGGAGAAAGCATTAGGCAGAAAGGAATATACTGAGAGATGAAAAGGTTGAAGAACTGGGTCATTTCATCAGTAAGGCAAATCCATACCTTGAATTAACTGCATTTATGCAGTCTGTAGCAGTTTGTAATTATGTTTTGCAATTGTTTTATTCCTTACGGGTGGCATGATTGAAAAGCAGGTAAGAGTGGCTGAGTCAGATCCATCTCACTTCCCACAGGACCAGCAGTGGATGCCTGGTCCTCCCAGCTCCTACCAACTGCCTGGGAGCTTTCTCAGCAGCTCTTTTCACCTGAGTCATTGCATTTCACAGCAAGCAAGGAATCCAGCCTTCATTCATTTTCTTAGTTAATTTTAAAAAATAATTTCTATTCCTGTCCTTCACCATATCCTGTGGCAATGAGTCCCACCATTAATTTTGTGGTGGGCTAAAATATTTTTTCCTTTACTTGCCTTACCTGCTGCTTGATCTTTCTACTACTTCTGTTTGTTTTTACTGCAGCAGTCAATAACTGTGCTCTAATTGCATCTGCCTTATGGAGCTGATCAGGTTTTCCTCTCTCCTCCAGATCAGTAGGAGGATTGTTCAGCAAACAGCTTTGGAGAGAGGATATTTCCTCAACGAGTAGGCAGCAAGGAAGAAGGGGAAAAAAAGAGACATTAAGAGCAGCATAACGGAAAGAGCAAGGCTGTGGGAATTGAAAAGGTGTGAGGCACGGCTTGGGGTTGAGTGATTGATGTGAGGTCTTAAAGCAAAGCCCAGAATGCGATGAGTTTCATTTTCATAAAAAACACTGCAGTCATTATGTGTGGCCAGGAGGCTGCACGGCACTAAATATTGCTGATGTTTAAGAGCTTCTTTTTAAGAGCTCGGACCTTAAAATATCACGTGTGGGCAGCAGCGAGCAGTTATTTGTGGTGAGTGGTTACCAACGGACAGAGAGCCCAGCTGCCATAAACATTGCAACTTTATTTTCTCCCTTTGTGCTGCCATTCCCCAAAACGTGCCAAATAAAACACGTCCTCCCAAACAGACCTGCTATTATTTTATGGCCTCGCCACGCTGGGTTAGAAATTGCAGTGTCATGAAAACATCCTTTAAATAAATAATAAAACATTATATTCCTGAGGCAGGGGATTTCATCTTGAGGGAGCCTGCACAGCCTCACAAACCCCCCACCACATCCACTGCTGGGACAGGTAACAGCCTTCAGCAGTGCTGCTCAGTGGTTCAGGCCAGCAAATGTGGAATAAATATTATATATGGCATTTAACAAGGCCTTTTCCAACCTAAATGATTCTGTGAAGTACAAATTCCACTCCATTTCCATGCTCTGCATGCATCTGCAAAAAAGGAGCTTCTCCCTGTGAGCACAGCAGTAGCCTGTGAGAATACACAATGTGCCTTCTGCACCCTGGTTTGCTTATCACCCTGGGTGTGTTTTTCTAGGAGTAAAACCTCTGCCCCACAGGTTTTACAATCTGAATTGCAACAAGGCAAGGTAATGAAAGCAAAAGGATGGAGAGAAGAAAATGAATCTCAAGACATAGAAATAAAAATGTGATTATGTCAAATGTACACGTGCTGCAGGTTCCAGAATGAAGGGCAAGATGGAGGGGAGAACCAGAAGCATACCAAAAAGATTATATGATTTAATGATAAAAGATTTACAGAGTTTTTCCAGAGGAGGAAGAAGACTTTGCCTGACACATTCAAGTGAGTCAGGAAACAAAAAAATAAAGCTCAATGCCCAGTTATATTAAAAAAAAAATCTAGATTTTTAGACTGGACACAGCATTAATCATGATCTAGACTGAGAAATGCCACTGAGAGATGCACAAAATGCATCTCCCCTCCTGTGCCTGACTGCAAGTGATGCTTTCCTGGCACGGGCTGGCTTCTCTGGGGAAGTCTCCTGCCACCAGCAGTGGTTGGTGTGTTTGGGCATTGGGATCACTCCCAGACAACATTCACTTCCAGCTGGGAATCAGTCAGATCACTGAGATCCCTGTCCCACAGGAGAGGGCACACAATCACCGACAGGAGAGGACATCCAAAGCCCAGTGAAGCATCAGTTGCTTCTGTGCAGAGACTTAATTTTTTCTTATTAAAACAATACAGCACTTGTGAGAATCACGTACTTCAAAGTAAGTCCAATGATTTTGCTCCACTGCACTTCATTCTATGAGTTAAATCCATCATCCTGTGAATGAAGTAGTTCAGATATGATGGGATCCAGCAGTAAACACAAATATCAGTGATTTCTTCAAGGAGTAACCCAGCAAAAATATACCTTCTCCTTCTATAATTATTACATACACTTTGGAAAGAAATGTTAAAAAAACCATATTTCTTTTTTTTCATTTTACTTCCCTGACTTTTTCTTTCAGCTGTGCAGTGACATTTCAGGTAAGGCAGCAGACCAGAGCAAAATTTCCCTATCTTTATGCAGAGAACAGAGGCCGCAGTTTTAAAATTTATCTGCTTTTTTTTCACCAGTGACAGCAAGAACAAGCAGACCATGCCATAAAGCTCCTCCATGCCCTCTTCCAAATTCTGCTGCAGCACAAACGCCAGTAAAAATAACAATTTTCTGCTGGGCTGTGAGGAGCAATGTTCCCCTGGAAGCAATGCTGAGGCTCTGGCTGCCCACAGGCACAGCCCCAAGCCATGGATGCTGCATGTGCTGCAGACAAAATTTTCCTGAAGTTTGGATTTGGAAAACAAAATAAATATGTTTTAAAGAATCCTCACTAAATGAAGCCGCATTTTTGGAAGCGAGTGGGTTTGGGTGTTTTGTATAATGATAATAACAACAATAATAGCAGTAATAATTTCATTTGGAGCAGCGTATCAGAGGACTTGATTTAGGAAAGCATAAATGGGAAAGATACAGGGAGCACTTAGAGATACCAAACTAATGACCAGGAGATAAGGAGGAAAGGAATCTGCTCACCCAGGATCTGTGCAGAGGACCCAATGCCTTTTAATGCTCTGCCCATAACTAGTGGTGGGAAAAGCTAAACACAATCAAACCTTTAATTACTTAACTGTTCCCTTGGATTGGGCAGGCAGCAAGTGAGAGGTGGTGGTGGTGCTGCAGCAGATGAGATCTGCAGATCCCACCTCACATCTGATTAGGGCTCCAATCTGTGGGTGCAAAATTAAAGGCTGAATTCCAACCAACTTTTAAGAGTTGCCTTTCAAGTGGTGAAACAAGAGCCTCCACCCATTCCCCAGCTGCCTGTGATTTATCTGGGCTGAAAGCTTGCCCAGCATCATTGGCAGGTAAAGAGGCCCTCAAGCCTGGTATTCGGGGCTAGAGAGAGTTAAGGGTACTTTTCCATGTAAAGTGGGTTTGGGAAAGGAATGCCTTGAATTTTGATGATATTGGCCTGGTTCTCAGCTCCGGGGCGGTAATGCAAAGCAGCACTACTGCATTCCACTTGCTGTGCTGAGGAGCAAGTATTAACCACAAGTGAGCAGTGAAGGCGAGTGATTAAACAGCAGGGCTGCCCTCCCCGTCCCTCCCCAAGGAGGATGAACAATGATGCAGCAAATAACAGGAAGGTTGCAACAGTCAGGCTGAAACAGAAGCTGAAACATTTAAAAAAAAAAAAATTATAAAATCGCTTTTTGTTTCTGGACTGGGAGACAGACAAAAACTTTCCTTCACACTGGATGAGCTCTGCAGGGTCATCCCCATAGCAGGTATTTTCAGTGCTGTACTCCTGTCAACCAGCTTTTCCAAAACTGGGCCAGGACAATACCCACCTCTCCTAATCCTAATTGTGAGCTCCTTGCAGCTGGGAGCAGAAGGCAGGATGGCTTTGCACAACGTTCTGGGGAGGCTGGGCACAGCTGAGGGTTGGCAGAGGAGACTCAGCTTCTGGGCAGAAAGCTGTGAGGAGCTTTGCTCAGTGCTGCACAGAGCTCAGTCTTTCCATTCAGAGGTCCAGGGCTGAACACAGTGCCCAGATCCTCTCTCACCCTGCAGAGAGCCACATGCTTGTTTTCCTGGGAGGGGATAACTCCAGAGGCTCTGGGATGGCAATGGTTCCCTAACTCAGCACTCAGACACCGTCTCATGGGCAGGGCTGGAGCTGGGGGAAGGTAGAAGCTCTCTCTAATCAACTCCAAGGTTTTAAAACATAAGTAAGACCTAGAGGGAAGCCTGCCTCAGTCCCACATAATATCCTTGTGACTCTCAGCAGTTCTGCTGCTCCTCTGCCCTCCTCTGCTGGCACTCACCCTGGATGAGTGCTGTCAGCTTGTTCACCACATCAGGGGAAACCAAACCAGATCAAACTATTCATTCTGCCAGAAGGAGAGGAAACATCTCTCATCCCTGTGCCAGCAGCCAGCCATGCAGCTCCAGCAGACTTCTCCCACCAGCAGCCTCCGCTGCAGCAAATCCAGCTCTGCCTCATCCCTATGACCTGGCTCAACTCCATGGGAATGCTTCTGCCCTGTTTGCTCTCCCAAGGAGATGGGGAGCACCTGGCAGAGGTCTCTGCAGCCATTCAGGGGACACTGTCCTTTGGAAGGTCTGCTCCATTACTGAGGACTGCCTGGGATGCTGCTGAAAATCCCCATTTGGCTCCACAGACCTGAAACAGAACAACAAAAGCTGGGTGCCATGGACCCAGCACAGTGTGGAAATGCCTTATGTTCGGGGAGCAAAGGACTGACCCAGTCACTGCCTTCCTGGTGGAGAGATTCAGCTGCTCACTCCTTAAATGCTTTTAAACCCTCTGACATCACCAATGAAGCCCTTATATATTCACAGAACCACAGAGTGGTTTGGATTGGGAGGGAAATTAAAGCCCATCCAGTTCCAAACCCCTGCCATGGGCAGTTACTTTTGTCTCCAAATGATGAACACCAGGATAGATTTTCCCCTTTTCTCTGTCTCCTGTTGACATCACCACTTCAGACAAAGGCCAAGGTCTTTTGGGAACTAGCTCCTTTTTAGAGTTTAATCCTGGTGACTCTTCAGTCCTCAGGAGCTTGAGACAATCCTCGGAAAGCCTCACCCTCAAATCCTGCATTTTGATAATATTATTCTCTTATATCAATGCTCCTTCAGTTTTCCAGGTAGACACATCTCCTGGGCTGCCAGCAGGCTGGGAATGCATCATCAGAGCTGGAGAGGAGAAGGCGATGACTGAGGCTGTGGGGAGAGAACCACGTCAGGACAGGAATCGGGAGGAGGAGTGGTCCCTCTGAGTCATTGCTTCCCCTGGCAGGACGGATTTATCCCAAACCAGGCTCCAAAGACAACACTGCAGCCCAACACAAGCTCTCCTCCCTTTGTGCCCAAGCCCTGTGCCACATCCCTCGCTGGAGCTGTGCCATGCCCACACGGTCACATCACCTTTGCTTGTAGCCCAAGGGAAGGAGGTGTCCTGGTGGCCACATTGGGGTGGCACTGAGCTGGCCCGTGGCTGATGATTTCACTGGCCATCTCCTTGATAGCCATCATGACTTGGATGACATTTCTCATTCCAAATCCTAATTTTAATTACACTTAATGACAGGTTTCTTTTTTCTCCCTGCTTTCCGCCTGGTTACTCACAGTGAACTGAGGAGCCAAATTTCAAAATTAACTCCGGTTTCCAAATTGCCTTTCACACTTGCTGTTAATACCATTAGTACTTTACGTTATTCCCATAGATACATGACCAGGCAAACATACACAGTCCCTGCCCTCCAGAAATTTTGGGAGAGACTTGAGATGTGACAAGGAACAAGCCCCGACAGTGCGGGGGCTGGAGTGAGTGAGGTAATGAGTCTGCAGGCACATGCACAGCTCGGTGGATTGCTGCTGAGAGATTAAATAAATTTTTGTTGTTGTTGTTGTTGTTTATTTAATTATTAAACTCAGAAGAATTTCCAGCAATCCTCATGGGATCTGGAACCACGGTTTTGATTCAGGTCTAGTGCTTGTGTCTAAATTAAAAATGGAAAACAGATGGTGGGTTATTAGATGGCTGCAGCAGAAGCTGACAATCTGTTCTGTCCCCGCGTCGGCAGGGGAGTGAGTGCTACAATATGTGGAATCCATCTCTAGCTGTGTGTCACAGGTGTTGATCCAGTGTCTCTGCACAGAAAGCACGCAGCCAGACGTACGTCCTCCAGCCAGACTGGCTCTGAAGGTTACTTACAAAGGAAAAGAAGATCAAAGGCTTCAGTTCATGTCCATCCTGAAGCTTCACCAAACCTAAAACCCCTCACTGCAGCCAGAATCAAAATCTGCTTTGTCCGTAGGAAATGGAAGCTGACATATTTAATGTTTAAAAATCCAATAAATTAAACTGTTATCAAATCCTCTGTTTTGCTGTAACTGTGTTATCAACAGAACCAAAGAGAAGGCTGGTGATAAAAGACATAGGCTGAATGAAGAAATCAGTCTTTCAAGGAGCAACAAATAAATGAGGTTAACACCCAGGGAAGGGCAGTATTGGACAATGCTTGTGAGAGGAGATGGATACAACTCAGGTGCTCTTCTGCAGTGAAGGACAAGGAAAGGCTGAGCTACAAGGTTTTTTTACATGGATATGCAGTATCTCCTTAAACAGCTTAGGGAACAAAATATCCTGCCAAAATGATTTGTGAAATCATCCAGGTCACAGAAAATCAATCTTGTACACTTCTGCTAAATACATGTTGCACACACAACTCACCTTGGCAGCGTTCATGCCTTGGGCTCTCTTTCAGACTCTTTTTGCAACCTCCATGCCCCAACTTCTCGTGTTGAGCATCTGACAAGTGCTTTAGATGTGACACAAATCCCCACCCAGCACTGCATGGACAGCAATCCTTTGGGAAACCTCCCCCAACCTCCCCCAGCCAGGCAGGAGCATTTCCTGGGCCAAGCAGACACAACTGCACACCCTCAGGAGGACGTTGTCCATTTGGGTTTATTTAGCAGAAACCTTTGGAACAAGGGAAAGGAATTATGATGCTGGCAAGGGTCTGGTAAAACCAAAGTTCAGAATTCATCTCTGCCCCATTGAGACACTACACAAGGCATTTAATTCTGCTTTTCAGGTCTTCTCTGTAAAAGAGGAGCAGTGGGATTCTCCCTCCCAAGTGGAGGGAGATGCAACAGCCAGATCATCACCACGTGGCAGATGCTGCACAAATGGGGACAATGATTGCTATAGAGAAATGCTTCAAGGCGTAAAGTCCAAAGACAAGAAGTTCAAAGCTTTCTTAGAAAATGAAGGCTGAAATACACTTAAGGCTTGAGGAAATGTAATGCAGTATTTTCTAGAAGTGTTTGTAGAGAGGGGTAGGATGGTTTCTCACCCATTGCCCTCGTCAGGGGAGAGCCTGCACCACAGATGCTGCAGAGCAGCAAAAGCTGCACATCCCTGTTCACTGCAGTGTGGAATTAAAAGACATTTCTTGCACTTCAGGAATGGTGAACTTCAGCAGGCACTCCCTGCACTCTCAGCCTGCTGAATACCTGCCAAGAAAAGAAGCCTGTCATTTCTGTAACAGCATGCATCTTTTGTTTGCCATGGTATTTTTCAGGGGGAACATTGAATCTGCTTTAGTAAAAAATTAACATCTGGAGATTCTCAGTTTTGAAAGAGCAGGTGATGTGTTTGGCAAAGGACAAATCCATGACAAAGAATTTAATAAAAGAGGGAGACAGGATAGCTCATGGGACCATTACTTTAAACTTCCAACTGCAGTGTGAAATAGTGCTTACCTATAGTAAATGGTGGAGTACTGCTAAATGTTAATATCCTCTGCATCACACCACTGTCCTCCTATTTACATATATATTAAAATGACCACGACTTCCCTGTTTGTGCTTCCTTGCTGGAAACATTCTGGGGAAACAAGATTATGAATGGAAAATTCATAAAACCAAGGAATCGCATGGAAATATTGGAGGGCATTTTTAAAACGTGAATTTCTGACTCACAGCCATTTCTGTTTTGTCAGGAAATCTGCTCCCAAGAGTTGCCTTTGTGACCAGTGTTGGGTGTTCACACAAATACACAATATATCCACAGTGATCCATTGCCTGGCAGCACACAGGAGCCTGCAGGGAAGGGGAGTTTGAAAGTGTAAGAAAGATTGCTATAATAAATAAACAAACAGCCAGCCAATCTAGGGATTTCTTTTCCTTAATGTATTCTTGCAAAAGTTATGACATATTTCATTTGCCTGTGGATAACATACATGCAAAATGAAAATGTCAGTTTTGAATTTCTGTTTTGTACTTGCTCTGGACAACTAAGCACCTTGGCCCTTTTAGCCACAGATTGTCTGGGACAACCCAAGAATCAGATCAGGCTCTTCCATCCCAAATACAGACAACTCCCTGTACACTACAATGCAATCATAAGCATTTTTACCACTCCTTTTGCAGCTTCTTTCTGCTTTCAAAGGTTAGGTTGGAGCAAAGCTTGTGTATTTAGGAGCCTTGAAAGCACCCAGGAGCTTAGGACATGCAATAAAGATTGTTTAACACCCATGGACCAAATTCATCCTGGCAGCTCCTGCCACGAGTCAGGAGATTTCCTTGGTGGACCTGTTTGGCTCCAGGTGCCTGCAGTCACTGTCCTGTGCTGAAATGTGTCAGATCCACTCACACTCACCCATTTCCCATGGGCTCTTCCAACAGGACAATGGTCCAGTGGCCACCCTGCAAAGAAGCTGCTCATTTTTATCACAGCAGAATCACACTCTTGCTGTTTGAAGGACAGGTGAAAGCAAAGAAGTCGAAGTCAAGACTTTCCTTTTTGAAAAGGAAAATCTTTTTCTTTACATTTTCTCTCTCCCCTTTAAATGGTTTAAGGGAGGAACAAATTAACTTGGGCTACAAAATTGCTCCTGAGCCTTGGAGACCATAGGGAAAGAGAAGGAACATGTTCTGTCATCTGAAAAACCAAATCAAGTGAAATGCTAAAACCACAGGATTTGTTTACTACAGGAAGCTCTTACGTTTCCAGACCTGAGAGCAGTTTCTTCACAGCCCTGATTAAAATTACTCATCAAAACATTACACAGAATTAACTTCATTTCATACAGGGAACAATTATGCAGCTTGGGTGGAGTGGAAAATATCCAGCGTGTTATTAGTTGTGTTTAGCAGAGGCATGTGGTAAAATGTCTCCATTTTCCTGTCTTAGAGCTGTGTGCCAATGCAGACTTTTACCAAGAAAAGCAAAGGTGAGCGGGGATGGATAGGAGCTGGAAAAGCTCAGACTTTAAAACAGCAACACAGGAATGAACAGCAGCAAAACAAAGAGGTTTTCAAAGAGAAGTTTTGCTCCTTGTTCCTCCTATAAACCCCTTTCAGAATCAAATCAGATAGAGAAAATAAGTTGTGTAGTGGATGATATGAACCGTTTATTACAGGACAAACAGCTCTTTTTTCACAAACTCTCTTGGATGTTTCTGAGCTGGGACAGGGTTTAGATGAACCCTTCTGTCCTCAGCTGCTGCCCATGGGGTGATGATGTTGCATATGACAACCACATTTGAAAGAAAAACCGTGTTTTTTGACTTTGAGTAAGCTGATTAATGTGTCCTCCTCTAGCAAAGTCACAGGACGAGGTTCCTCAGGATGTCTTTTAGTGGTGCTAAAGAAAGCTTGACAGGCAGCTCATTTAGGAAAGAGAAACACAGAAAATAGATCCAGTGCAAAAAACTCAGCCATGGCTGGGACCTGACCGTTCTGGTGCTGCTTGTTTTAGTAGCACAGCTTTGGACTAGGGCACTGTTTTTCAAGTAACTATTGAAATAGGGCACTATTTTTCTAAACCAGAGTGGATTAACATTTCACCTAAGGCATAAAGGCTTATTGTCATAAATCCATCACAAAATTACAGCAATTATAAATGAGAAATGCACTTCAAGAAAATGAACTTAGTTTAGGGGAGGGGGGGAATATTTACTAGGGCTCACAGCTGAAAAAACCTCATGCTGACAAAGCATGTTAAAGATTTCATGTAGAACTCTTATCATAGCCAGCTCGTGTTTGCACAGCCTTTCAGTCAAATGGGTTTTACTAAAGGATATTTGAACAAGAAAAGAACCCTTGAATCGGGCAGACACCACGGATGAAAGACTCACAATTTTGACAAAGCTCACACACTCAAGCTTAAAACAAAAGCATGAAACTTCTCCAGCTTTATAGCCAACTTTATTCCTTTCATAGCACTGGCTTTCAAATACTTTGTGAAAAAATGTTGTCATAACAATAAAGCGTGAATAGGCAAATCCATGTATTCCCAGTTGTTGTCCCAAGCAAACAAGAAAAACATTTCACACTTCACGATTAATACAATGTCCCTTTGTCCCAACACATGAAAGAGCTATTTAAAACAAATAAATGAAGAGATAGATACATTTTCATGGAAGTCTGGAATTTTTAAAAATATTCAATGTATTTTCACATTTTGTTTTGCAGTTGAATCCTTTCCACCAGCTCCAACCACACAATACCATCAGAAAATGCCAGAGGAGCTATAGAAGGGCAATATGTTGTGTGCTGCAGCTGCCTGTCATCAACTGAGAATATATAAAGCTAATTAAAAACCCTGCTAGGAAACCCTGGGGCCTCTGCCCTCGAGTGGTGAAGACCAGTGCCAATGCATTGACTGAAATAAAGCCCAGAATTTGCCCCAGGATGTCAGTCTGTAAATAGTTATTGATATATGGCTTTATTGACAAACTGGTTCAGACAGGAACGGCTTCAGTCTCTTCCAGCTGGGCATTCCTGGGGTATCCACCACCACAGCATCACCCTAAGCAACACTTAACAAGGTAATTTATGGCTTCAGCTCGGTCTTTGGAAAACCAAGGACCTCATGGTGACTGACATCACCCGAAATGCTGTGACCAGCTGAGATGCCACTTTCTGTGGTACTGAAAGCTGAGCAAAGGAGATGGGAGCTGCAGTGGCTGAGGCTGGCGATGCCCAAAGGCTCTGCTGCAACCTCTGCTCTTGGCTGAACACAGAGATGGGCTCATCCATGTGGGATTGGTGTGGGCTTTCCCTGGGCACCACCATGGGAATGCAGAGCAAGATCCCCTTGTCTGAGGGAGGGCAGGGTGGTGGTGGGGATAGAAGTGGTCATGGTGGTGGTGGTGAATACCCTGGAAAAACGCAGCTCCTCTGTCCCAGGAACAGCTGAAAACCTGTCAGGCTGCAGTTTGGAAAGCTGACGATCCGAGTGCCCGACAAGGACAGACAGAGCTTGACTGGTTTCACAGGTGTTAGGCTTTTCTTCTTTCCACAGACATTTAAATACAAGTTTTAGTGTTCCGTTAATAAATACACACTGTTCTTTTGTTATTACTCTGTAGCTAAGCCAAGCATTGGAAGGTGGATTAAAAGAAAGAGATTCTGCATTTTTCTCCTACCTCTCCCTTTCTTTTGTGTCTTTGCAAAGCCAATAGCATTTTACACAGTCACAGTGCAGCTCACCTGAGTCACAACCAGGGCAGCCAGCTCTGTGTACAGAACACATCTCAGTGCACACTGTGTGCATTTCTCTGAATGCTGTGTTGTTTCCTGATTTTTAACGTTTTAAGTATTCTGATTTTCTTCCTAACCTCACTCAGAATTTTGCAATAAAGGTGATCTATGAGTGCTGAGAAAAAAAAAGGCTGCTTGATTTACTCATGTTCTCATTATCTTCCCCTGTGGTCCTTACTTTCATGCTCTACTTTCATGCTTTATGCTGCCCAAAGTAGCCAAAAGTTACTATTGTGAAACTACACAAGCAGGCAAAGATCAATATTGATACAAGTTTAGCCTGCACCAATTCTTCATTTTTCATCCATTATTTGCTTGCTTGATGCAACCATTTTCTTCCTGGCATATTACTCTTACTTTACTGTGTGGTTAATGACACATTGAGTCTTACAAGAATCCAGACTTTTCTCCTTGTTCCAACATTACATAACATAACATAACATTTAAGATAACTTAGGATTGCCCAGAAGCTGCTCCATCCCTGGGAGTGTCCAAGGCCCAGTTGGATGGGAAGAGCAGAAGGAGTCCCTGCCCATGGGAAAGGGATGGAACAAGGTGACTTTTAAAAGGTCCCTTCCAACCCAAACCATCCTGTGGTTCCATGATAACATAACAAACTCCATGAAGCAGCAGAGCTACAGCTTTTGGGGCCATGAGACTTTATTATTATTCAACACGTATTTCCCTCACACCAATTCCAAACTCTGCTCCTCTTTCCCACAGCATTCAGCTTTCCAGAGCTGGCTTAGGGGACTGACATTCGCGTGGGGAGAAAGCATAAAACTGAATTTTGAGTCTAGAACTCGGGGTCTGAGCCAGGGGGCTCTGCAGGAGGCAGAGCAAAGGTGGAATGGCTGTGGAAGCACAGGAGGATCCAGATGGAGGAATTCTGTGCTAACATCGCTGTAGCTGGGATGAGCTGGCACTTTCTGCCCTGCCTGAGTCAGGTCTGAGGGCTTTTCTGTTCCTCCTGTTTGAGACAGAAAGAGCATGAATTGCCAATTCTCTCCTCCTGCCCCTCAAGGAGCTGTTTATAGGATTACAGGCGCTTCCTCCAGACCCACTGCCAGGCGCTCCTGCCCAGGCTGAAGCCTCTATGTGTTAATTAAGCCTCAGCCCGGGGGATGTGGAGCAGTCAGAGCCCCAGCACCCCACAGCCCAGCCCCCACACGGGCAGCAGTGAAAGCCCAGCGCTCAATGAAGACACTGGGAGTCCTTAAGACATCTTTTGAAAGAGATTAAACAGACCCACATTGGATTAGAAAGATGATGCCTGACACATTTAGTTTCCGTTACCTTTTGTGTGCCCGCTCAGTGCACAGACCTGTACCAAACACGGCATTATAATGCAGATTTCCCTGAATCTCTCTGGGATTTCACAGAATCCCTAAGACCTTCACAGCAGGAAACTCCATTCTTGCTCTCCCTGCACATATCCTGCGTAAGCTGTGCCTAAGGGCCATCTAGAGGATGCTGAGCTACCAGAAAGAGAAGGGGTCAGGGGTTTGTGGTGAGAAAATGAACTTTAATCTCGGGTGCCAGAATGTGGGAGTGAGCAAAAGCGCCTCAGCATTCCTCAGTTTTCCCTGTGCCTCCATCTGCTGAAGTACGTTGTGGAGTAAATTAGGAAAATTCCCAGGCTGCGTTGTGTGATTAGGAGAAGTTATTTGTTGCCAGAGGAATCACTTCATCTAAAAGTGACAAAGAATAGATAAGACTGAGCAAAACAACCCAATAAAATACTACGATGAAGTTCCCTTCAGCGAAAATATTTTAATATACTTCTTTTCTGCAGTGCAAGGAAAAGAAGGCTCTGGCGATATTTCCAAGAGAAATATGTATTTAATAGCTCTCATGCACTTCCTTGAAGGAAACCGCTCAAAAAATCTGAACCCTCTCTTTTAAAAACGGGGAAAGAAATAATCACGCAAACCATTTATCTCACATGTGCTGCGGAGAAGGAACAATCTCTGCCCTCAGCTCATGACCACAGAGTTATTTTGAGGGAGGTCTGCTATTCAAGCCATGCTGCTCTCTTATTTTTACTGGCACCGGGGAGGCAGGAGGCTGTGTGTGGAAGGGAAAGGCTTTTCCCTGCCTGGGCTGGGAGTGCCAGCGCTGTGGCTGGGCTGGGAGAGGAGACACGGCCGCCACGCAGGCTCCAGGCCCCAGCCCAGCCAGGCTGACATCCAGCCCTGGCCCCACGAGCTGATCAAACTCCATTTTCTTCAACCAATACATGAAAAAAAAAAAAATTAGAAGTCAACCGGCTGGCTAAATCCAAGCTTAACCCTCAGCATCTCCAAGTTTTCCCCCCAAGCCCCCCTCCCAGAGGGAGCCCTAGCCTGGTGGGAGATGCTCCATAGTTTTCCTGCTGAATGTGCCAAAGCAAACAGGGAAGGGGGAGCTTTCAGGGCCCTCCCCATGAGCATTGCGTAACACAAACAGAAACAGGTCTTTCTACACACCTAAAAATCTCACTTTTCAGACTTTCTGCTATTCTTTCTTGCCCTTCATTCAGTTTCACGCTCCAAGAGATGCTGGCAGGCAGAAATGTTAGTTTAGCTGTCATACCCTGCAGGAAAAAAACAAAAAAAAAGAGGCAGAGTGGTTCGTTTTCTCTACTCAAGACGCAGAGACTTTGCCACAGACGAAGCTTTAAAAATAAAGGAGTGGACAAAGCTTTATTCATGGATTCGTATTTATTCACTGCCATTAATTGAATTCAATGAGAAGTAGAGAAGTTCATTTTTTAGAGCAAACCCTTCAAAGCCTAAGCAAAATCTGACAGGACAAAACAACCACAGATTTCAGTAGCTTTGTAAAGGACTCTCATTGCATCTTCATTTGTTGATCCTATTCCTTTTGTACACCTTCAAACACCTATTCTGTATTCCTCCTTGGCTACTTGGCTTTAGAGGCTCTTGATCCACGGAAGCCTCAAATAAAACAAACAAAATTTAGGTGTAGTCTACAAGACGAATATAAATCTCTTAGCTAAGGCGGGGTTTGCATGCTGAGAAACAAAACATGCTGTGTCTCATACTTCTTGGCTCCCTTTATTAGGATGCTATTAAAATATCAAAAGATGAGAGGTAGAGAATGGAAGGTATTTCTGCTGAGCCAAAGAGGGACCAGAGGTCAGAAGACATCTCTCACTGCATCTCCAACCTCATGATCACGACCATTCCTGGAAGGAGATTTGGCACTGCTTTGGTTGTACTGCCTTCCCATGCCCTCATAAAGTTCATGAAGTTTCCTTGATGAAAAAGCATTCACTTTATAATTGATTCTAATATAGGTCCTGTGTAAAGATTTTCCTTTGATGTGTATTTTTTTCTGGGTGACTGGTCTTTGTGAATAACTCTTGAGCAACGTTGCCCTCCAAGTGCGGATTTTGGTTTTTAAGCTATAGTACATTGCAAATTAACCCAGTGGAATTCACAAGGGGCTTACAGGAGGTGTCAAAAGCAGAGCTATTGTATCTGGGTTGATTTATGACCATCTTTAAGGCTCCACCTTGGCTGCACTTCACTCAGGGAAACCTGCTGTAGCAGGGAATCAGACAAGGATGTGAGCAGAAACCAAAAAAACAAGAGTTGAGACCTAACCTTATTTGATATGTTTTACTCCCCACAAAATGAAATAACAAAATGTGCATATGTGGAGGCTCATTTTACTTGTAATTGCTGTGCAGGTACAGCAACACCATCAGGGACTGACAGTGAGTAGAAAGCTTTTGAGAGTAACAAATCTTCCACTGAGCAGATACTGCCAAAAGATACAAGTACTGGTATTTCATCCCCTCGAAGTGCTCAGTAGGATGGACAAATTATCCATTTATCCATATGAACATAGCACCTGAACCATAAGTCACTTTTTCCATCAACATCCACAAGATCTTTCCAAGAGAAATCAAAATAAGCATCCACCTGGGACCTGCAGGAAGGACCACTTGGCAAACCAGAAATGGAGAGTAGAGGATTCCATAAGTGAGCCTGTGGAATTCCCTGTGAAGTTCAACAACACCACATCTCCTTTCCTATGTTTAATTGAATCAGGGAAACTTTGTTTTGTATAAGAAGTTTCATACTGACTCCCCATGGAAGACTCCATGTTCCTGAGCCCACACTCCAGGGCATCGTGGAGCTGTGCCAGGAGAGAGCAGAAGAGAGAGGGGAAAATGAACAATGCCTTCCTGGGACAAAGGCCAAGATTTATTTCTTACCCTGGCCAAAAGGCAGGAAGAGAACTCCCTGTTACCCAAATGGGAAGTTCTGTGGGGACAAGGAACTTCTGCCTGTGGAGGGGACCAAACCAGGATGCCACAGTGTGCAACACAAATTCCAGTTTACCTGCTCAGTGATGCACGTAAGGACTGGTCAATTCACAGGGTTTACTATTTTCTCTTTAAAAAAAATACAGTGACATCCATCTGAAACCTATTTTAATTTTTAAATCCAAGCAGCGTGGTGGGAGAACAAAGGGCACCTTCATGGTCCAAGCACTGGGCAAACTCTCCCAGATCAATGGTTCAAGGAAGAATTTAATTCCCTTTCTCTAACTATAACTCCATAGAAGACACCTACACGAGCTCAGATTGGAGGGAAATATTGCATTATCCATGCATTTTTAAGGCACATTTGTTTATTGCCAAGCAGTTCCTTTAAGGCACCGTGGATGAAAGAAATACAAAGAAATCTTTAGTCCAAATGGACTCTCGAGTTCACAGAATATGTCATATGTACATTACTATTTTAAGGCTTTTTTTTTTTTTTCTTAAATAAATTGCCCTGTGGGAAAAGCTGGCTGCAAGTCAACACCACAGAAACCTAATTTTAACTGCAATGAATACAACTATTTACAAGGCCCCCTTTCTGCAAAGGAAAAGCCCTGCCATTGCTGGCAGTTTTGATGTGATATGAACACATATTTCTAAAACATTCAGATGGACTGGCTTAACAAAATACAGTGTTTTTACTCATGCATCTTTAATGTTCAAACTGTTCTTGGCAGCTCCCAGTCAGAAGCACTGTCATTCAAAAGAAGAGAATGACAGACATTAATATGGAAACATTCAAGCTCTTAACTGAGCCGGAACAGTAATTATGCCATCCAGTTTTATTTTGAAGAGAGTTGACCTCGGTCTCCATGAGCAGAAAAGATCCAAAAGACAAGAGATATAAAGAGGTGTTCAGGAAAAGAGAAGATTTCTGAGACTTGCAGAGCATCAGAACCCTCGTTTGAAACTAAAAATATCGTTTCAGGGGCTACGGGGGGATTCATGGCATGACACAACAGTGAATCAAGCCTTTACTACAGGAAACACCAAAGCTCTGAAAACACTGTGCTGACACATCAAGGAAACAGCCATCGAGAGGGGAATTCAGCATTGCACAACCTACACCACGCTTTCCCTAAATATAAATAAATTAGAGGAACATGTGCTCCATGCGCCGCTCCCAGATGCTGGAAGTGCAAAGACCAATAACGAGGAGCAATGCTAACAGGGAAAATCTGTCCTGAAACACCACATTGAGGGAGAGTGGAGGGGGAACAGCTTTTAATGAAACAGCTAGGATGGTTTGAGAGACGCCGACAGCAACAGGGAATGCTGGAGCTGATGCCTCCAAATCTTCCCGGCCACGGGTAGAAGGAAGGGCTGTAACCCCTTGCAGACAATGAAACTGTGCTTTATTACACCTATAAAAGTGTGCAAGCCTTTTTTCTGAGACAATAAACAGATGGTTGTCTTATGCTCAGAGGCAAATGGGATCAGGTTCTTTAGTGCAGACATTGGAGGCTGATGATATGATAAATTGTGATGTATTTGTGGGAGGGTTTGGCCAGCCAGGGTTGTGTCCCAGTGCAGGAGAACCTCCTGCAGCATCTGAGTGTCCGTCACTCTCTCCTTCTCAAGAGGAAGAGGGGGGACAAGGGGCAGGGGCACCCAACATGGGAAAGTAGCAAGGAAAAAACATCAAAAAACACCAGAAAGATTATTTTAATTTGACTTTGACCACTGCTAAGAAGATGATCTCCACTACACTTGCCTGTTCACACAGTCCAATGAGGTGATGTCTCAGCTTACCCTTGCAATCCAGCCCTGAGTGACAGCTAGTGGGTTTTTTTAACTAGTGCCAAGGAGGGGGGGAAAGGCTTTCCACCAGCCTGAATTGGGCATTTGCAAACATCCTGCCACATTTGTGGCCCTAGTGACCGACAGCCACCTTATAAACCACGAGGATGAACCCACAAGGTGAACCAAATGGAATTTTCCCTCTGCGTGTGCATATGCCACTGCACATGTGTGTGTCCTTACACTGATGCAACAGAAATCTCTGTCGGGATCTGAATTGTATTTCCAAGTTGCAGCACACATTAATTTGTCAGGATTTGGAAGCAGGCACTCGTCTTGTCTAGACTAGACTATCATAACCCTCTGACATATGGCATTTTTTCCATTTCCACCAAAGTCCTGTCTCCTCGTGCTTTCCTCCATCTGAGAGAAACTTGAAAACACTTCTGTCTCTCCCCATTTTCTTCTCTTTTAATCTTTTAATTTACAGACAGCCACTTGAGATTGCCATGCTAGCATATGCGTACAAGAAAATCACCAGGAGCCCAAATGCTGAGTATCTTTGTGCCTGGGCTTAACCTGCAGCACAGAAACAGCAGCATTTCCCTGAAGGACACTATTCATGCATTTAACATGATTAAGGATTTCCAGGATTGCAGCCTGAAGATGCAGCTTGTGCACAGGCTTTTTATTTTATCCACACACCAAAAAGAAACTCAGGAGCTGTTGCTCAGAGAAGCTGTGGCAGAGCTGTTGTGGCACAGCAAGGCTGGGGGAGAAGAATCATAAAATCAAAGAAGGGACAGAATAATGACTGAGACTTACTTGGGCTTAACTAAAATTTTTGGGAGCCCCAGCCCTGCCATGGTACAAGTTATCACTTTTTGGATCTACTCAGCTAGCCCTGCTCTTTGCCAGCTCCCTGGAGAGTTGGTGGCATCCTCCAGGAAAGGCATTTCCAAGGCATCCCGGGCAGGGTTTGGATGCAGGACGTGAGAAGAAGTCAATTTTCATGTCTGGAAGTCTCTCTGGAAAGGTTTCAAGTCACTGCCATTTTTTTTTCCCCAGACTGTCCTATCTAGGCAACCTCCAGGGAGTTTGAATAATTTCCTCATCATTTACTAATTCAAATGCATTCTTTACCTTGATGTGCAGCCCCAGTGAAGTCTTCTCTGAATTCCTGATTTCCTTTGAAGACATATCTCTATAATCAGCCTAAAAAGTTTCCTGACTCCTCCGTGAGATGACAAAGTTTTTAAATCAGCAGTTCTGTCTGAGATCTCCGTTGCAGCAGAGCTGGAAGGGAAAAGTCTTTGCAAACACCCCGGGAGCTTCCCATACCATAGGAATGCAGTCACTTTTTTTTTGTTGTTCATTAGAAAAAGCCTACCAGAGACAAGCAAAACAGAGCTTCATCTTCTAGTAGGTGTCTAAAACAAGTACAAAACAAATCCAGGCAGAAAATGGGGTGAAGAGGAAGAAAAAACATAACATTTTGAGAATTTGAATTTTCAGGGTGGGTAGCATTACTGCCTTTTGATGAAAAAATCTGGTTTATTTGTCTGTAAGATTGTACTCAACAATGCTAAAGCAGTTTTTTCACACACGTTTTTCCCAAAAATCCCAGTTCTTAACACGGTTTAGATTTGACCTGCTTTCTTCATCAAATAATTCTTTATTACTGGCAAACAGCAGAAGCTGCAGGAGGTGGGGAGAAGCAGTATTTTTAAGGAATGGCCATCTAGCACCTTGCATAAAACCCTGCCGAAGCACCATTAAAGTTGTAATGCTGTGCAGAGCATCATAAAAAGGTTTGATTGGAAGGGGCCTTAAAGATCACCCATTTTCTGGGTATGGATGAGCACAAACCCTGTGTCAGGGGCAGTTGTGTATCTGCCTCTCCTGCTGCTGAAAGGAAAGGAGAGGAAAGATCCTGCAGGCATTCACAGATGGAGGTGCACAGAA
>VWZT01008032.1:351885-379707 GCA_013397055.1 Pachycephala philippinensis | reverse complement strand
AAAAAACAACAACCAAAAAAAAATAATATATATATAAAAAAGTGCTTTAACACCTGCTTGTCTGTGCCAGTTTCCTTTTTTCCCCTGGCTCCTCTGGCCCCGGTTTGGACACTTCCATTGCCCTGGGGGAGCCTGGATCCCTTGGCACGCATCCCGAGAGAGGCAGCGATGCTGGGGAGGAGGCGGTAATTGGGGGAGATCCCGCTTTTGATGTGCGGGGCAATTAAATCCCCCGTGAATAGAGGAGAGAAGGAGGCATTCGGTGTCCTTGAAAGCGGGGATGTGTGGTGCCATTCCTAGGCACCAGTGTGAAATACAGAGGGGCAGAAGGGCAGCCCCCAGCCCTTTATGCGGCAGCCAGAGCCGCTCGCAGATGCCACGGCACAAGAGCCCATTCAGGGGGGAGGCCGCACAATAGGTCATGAGAAAAACCTGTTGCTCCTGATTGAGTTTGCAAATACTGTATCTGCGGGGAATTCGGGGACGTGGCTGTGCCAGATGAAAAGTCCCAATTTCGGAATTCGGGNTTGGAAGGGGCCTTAAAGATCACCCATTTTCTGGGTATGGATGAGCACAAACCCTGTGTCAGGGGCAGTTGTGTATCTGCCTCTCCTGCTGCTGANCTTTAACACCTGCTTGTCTGTGCCAGTTTCCTTTTTTCCCCTGGCTCCTCTGGCCCCGGTTTGGACACTTCCATTGCCCTGGGGGAGCCTGGATCCCTTGGCACGCATCCCGAGAGAGGCAGCGATGCTGGGGAGGAGGCGGTAATTGGGGGAGATCCCGCTTTTGATGTGCGGGGCAATTAAATCCCCCGTGAATAGAGGAGAGAAGGAGGCATTCGGTGTCCTTGAAAGCGGGGATGTGTGGTGCCATTCCTAGGCACCAGTGTGAAATACAGAGGGGCAGAAGGGCAGCCCCCAGCCCTTTATGCGGCAGCCAGAGCCGCTCGCAGATGCCACGGCACAAGAGCCCATTCAGGGGGGAGGCCGCACAATAGGTCATGAGAAAAACCTGTTGCTCCTGATTGAGTTTGCAAATACTGTATCTGCGGGGAATTCGGGGACGTGGCTGTGCCAGATGAAAAGTCCCAATTTCGGAATTCGGGCGAGCGGCAGTTCTGCATCGCCACCAGCTCTGATTAAACTATTATTTCTATCCAGCAGCTCTCTTACTCCTTTGCACACATTATTCAATTACCACTCTGACAGGTTTTGGATTACTTTTAAAGCAGCAGTTAGGAATATACCCTGAAACAATGTGTTCAATTAACTAAAAGAGCACGTTCCCTCTAATATTCACATTTTTTGCACCCAGTCTTCTTCTGCATCCAAGAAGAAAACAAACTACCTGGGATTCTTCCCACCTTCAAAAGACGTAATACAAAGGATTAGGGGAATGTTAGCAAATCCTAATGCTTTCTTAAATGCCACAGAGGTTTACAGGATGGTGTTTAAGAAAGATGTAAAGGCAACTTCCACATTAAACAGCAAGGAAAATGGGGGTGAAAATGCACAGGATTGTTAGCCAGTTTCCACAACGTGGTATTTTAAGTTACTTCTCAAGCCCATGTGTGATGTGGCATCACAGGGCAGATGAGGTCTCATGTAGGAAGTTATAATATGAAAGTCAGATTATGCTACCTACAAAGAGGCCAAATTCAGGCTTGGGGCAAGCACACTCTTTGGGAGGAAAAATAGGACAGGTGAGGAGACCTGATTTTGGCTTTTCTGATTTGAGTCTGATTTAAAAACAAAAAAAAGAAAAGAAAGAAAAAACAAAACAAAAGATATTTTAAGTGTCTGACTGATCCCATTCGGTTCCAACCACTGCTTGCTTTCCCAAATCCTGCTCTGAACCACGAGCACTGCAGGAATATGAATGTGTCTCAGCGTAAGATCAGATCCACAGTCAGATCCACACAGTTCCAGCTACCCAGGTGTACAAAGTTAAGTGAATTTGCACTGCATGCCATGAAACACACAATGTTGTAGCTCTCATTTCTAAAATACTTCTCCAACACAGTCAGTTCTCACTGCACGACTCATGCACAACTTGTTAACTCCATTTTATTTTAAAGCTGCCTCCGTCTGCATTGTTGGCTTTAAAAAAGCACCCAAATCTGTTTACAAGTCACAACAGAAAACCAGGCTGTGACTGTCACCTCACTGCAGTGAGAGCATCCTCATGGGGCAGGAACAGAGGACACTCAGTTCCACAAAAACACCTCTGGGAATCAGCTCTGCAGCCTCATAACTGTTCATAAACCCATTAAGGTCACCTAAAATGGGTGACCGTGGGACAGGAGAGCTGTGAAGGGTGAGGGAAGCAGAGCAGGGAGGTGGCAGAGGACACAGCTCCAGCCCATGCTGCTCCCCCAGGGCAGAGCTGCTCTTGGAGGGGCCATCGAAACCCGGGGCAGCTCCGAGGGGAGAGTCACAGGTGCCAAACTCCTGAGGTGGCTTTAAGTCAACACCAAGAAAAGCTGCTTATATAGAAAGAGCCAATTCACTTAGCAGGAAAAAAAAAAAGAGGTATTTGTTCAATTCTATAAGGATTGCAGAGTTTGGGCTTTTAAAGGTGCATTAGCACTCTTACAGGAGCAAGTGTTTACTTTTCCTGTCCACCTCATTTTCGCCATTATTGAAGATCCCCAGAGTCTTATCTAGATCCCAGTGGGTTTATACATTAACTCTCAATATTCCATTTAAAGGCAGAGTTTTAAGAAGCCTCTCCACTCTTTATATACCAGACCCAGGGCCACGAAGAAATGCAAGTGCAACTGTGTGAAAAAACATTGCTTCACAAAGACAACTTATTCCTGCTTCCTGACCTATGAATTCCAATAAAATCCCATTTTGCATTTTGCTACAGTAAACCACAATTCTTTATAACCTCTTGGGAAAAGGGTTCCTTTTCTTTGAAGTGTTGTTTTTCCAATGCAGCCCAGGATTTTTCAGTCAAAGGCAATCAAGTACTACTGTCCAAAGCAGTTCCAATGCAAACTTCATTTTATGACTGTCATTCAGGAGCAGCACAACCTAAATTAAAGCCAATGCAATCAGACTACTGGATTCATATGCTATTGCATACCAGAAATGTAACATTCAATAATTTCATGTGTGTACCACGATATTCAAGTAAAGCACATTGTCCATGAGAACAGTGCCTACAAAAATCACTGCAAATCCATTATTTGGCAACACATTATCCCCATTTCATATTTCCTTCCTTCCCTTAAATCATTCACAAGTGGTTGAATATTCAATAAACAGGAAATACAGATTACAAAACCAACTTGCTATTCTGCATAACATTTTATCCATCAATCTGTTCAAAAACAGCAGAAAAATAATTCTTTATGACCTCACTTTCTACATCCAAAGTGACAGCCTTGTTGGCCTATGCCCTACAACCTACCTAAATTTTTCCTCTCAAGTATTGCCAAGGAGGTATTCATGCTTTTCCAAAAGTGCACATCTCAGGCCTCTGACTGCATGGCTTCATGCACTGGTTAAATAAAATTAGAAACCCAGCCGAAAAGAAATCAAACTTGTCACAGACATCTAGACATGATATTCCATTACAGAGATCACTTGGAAATGCTACAGTTTGATGCTATGGTTTCCTTCATTTAATTTAACATTACCTCAAGAATGTTACTCATCTCTCAGCAGTAAATCCCAAGGGTTTTCCAGAAAACCCGGAATTCTTTGTTCAGGCTGATTGGGATCTCCAGGGCATTGGGTGGTCTGTCCATAGAAAGGCAAGGGAGGGAGGATTATTCAAACCAGTCTTTGAAGATCACAATGCCTCATAATCCATCATTAACACCTCGAGTGGGAATCAGTAGTGAGGATTCACGGGATCATTTAGGCTGCTTTACCTGGATAGAGGTGATGTAGTTATTGACTCAAAGTATCACCCGAGGGCTGCAGGTGAGCCTGCCCCTCTCAAGGTGCTGCACAAGCCTCTGGGAAAGCAGAGCCCCTGCCCTTGAGGGGGGGAACTGCCTTGCATGGGCAGGGTGGCCATGGTGGTCATGGAGTGGCCAAACTCCTCAGCTGCTGCTCGTGGTCAGTGCTGGCTGGAGCAGGACATCCCATGGGGCTGATGGAGCAGGACATCTCACTGCAGTGATGGAGCAGCACATCCCACAGGATTGATGGAGCAGGACATCCCATGGGGCTGATGGAGCAGGACATCTCACTGCAGTGATGGAGCAGCACATCCCACAGGATTGATGGAGCAGGACATCCCATGGGGCTGATGGAGCAGCACATCCCACAGGATTGATGGAGCAGGACATCCCATTGGATTGATGGAACAGCACATCCCATGGGGCTGATGGAACAGGACATCCCACAGGATTGACAGAGCAGCAATTCCCACAGGATTGATAGAGCAGGACATCCCACTGCACTGATGGAGCAGCCATTCCCACAGGACTGATGGAGCAGCACATCCCACTGGACTCCAGTGCAGGATAACTCCCCACCAGCTGAGGTACTCCAGCTCATTCCACACATATTTTATCCCACAGCAAAGACAAAATCATGATACTGGGTGGGACACCTCTGAGTGCAGACCATGGTGAGATGAATGGCACCGCTCCTGCAGGAGGCCAGGAGCAGAGGTGAGGCTTGTTCCCAAATCCCTGCTGACACAGGGATATTGGATGGTGAGTTGGAGCCCTGGCTCTCCTGTGAGCCTGCGTGAATGGTGTGTGAGCGTGGACTTCCCTCTCACATCTGTGCCCCATCTGAGGGGTCACAGACACACAAGGGTAGCAAAGGCTCTAACTATTGCATCTCATAAAGAAAACAAGTTTGGATTCAGCCATGTGGGCTCAGGCTGCCAAGGAACTGGAGTTCCCCGACTAAAAACACTTGTGCAAGCAATGGAAGCAAGAACTGAGTCTGACTTCACAGCTTACCAGGAGAGAAATAAAGAGGAGAAAAGGAAAGTAAAATTTCTTTCTATCTCATGAGGGAAAACTGAAAAGAAGGGGATGATGTGCCACTGCCAGGATTAATGAGCTCTAGAACACCTAATAAAAGTGTTCAGGGACTTCTGCAATCTCAAACAGAAAGAGGCTGTAGAGAGATTTCACTCTTTTCACACATCCTACAGAAAAATCAGGAAGAAAAGAGTGGATGCATACTTGCACTGCAGAGCAAAGCACTCTGGGGCTCTGTGTTTAATTTGGAAGACAAAACAGTTTGCCAAACAGGGGTGGGAGCATTTGTAGGACACAGGAACAAACTGTCTTCAGCAGAAGGCATTGTTGAGAGAAACTGTCCCAGGCTGAGAGAAAAGCCTCTGCACTGCAGTGGCAGCTGGGCGACACGGGAGGAGTGAGGGCCAATATCAGTGGGAACAAAGTCTGGGGAGCTGGGATGGAGGTTTGTGGGATGGACACAGATGGAGCATGAGCATCATGTTCCAGTAGAAATCGTATTTCCAAAGTCAGAGAAAAGGATATCCAGCTTACAGAGGTCTGGTGACTGCCAGAGCCATTTCATAGAATGAATCACAGAATGGTTTGGGTTGGAAGGGACCTTAAAGCTCATCAGTGCCACCCCTGACAGGGGCAGGGACACCTTCCACTGTCCCAGGCTGCTCCAAGCCCTGTCCAGCCTGGCCTTGGACACTTCCAGGGATCCAGGGGCAGCCACAGCTTCTCTGGGCACCCTGTGCCAGGGCCTCACACCCTCACAGGGAACAATTCAATCCCAATATCCCATCTACATCCAACCCTCCTGCAGCTTTAAGCCATTCTCCCCTGTCCTGTCATCTCCACCATCATCACCATCCCTAACTGGTGGATGCCAGAAGATTTATCTGCTGGTCAAGCATGTAAGAAGCAGAAAGCAGATGTGCAAAGGGCACCACGACTGACAGGAGGACGAGTCTGGGCAGCTTTAAAAAATGCAGCCCAAGGAAAAACCTGTTTGTTGGGATGGAGCCTATCCATGCACTCACGGCTCAAGGCGATGGCACAGGGGAACCAGCTGGAACATGAGTCACAGCAGGCAGGTACCAACCCCCAAAAACCAGTCAAGGCTGGCCAAAAGATGGCACGAGGGGCAGGAGAGAAAAAGCCAGCCCAGATGGCACAGAAGGAAGGCGTTAGAAGACAGAGTGAGCTGCATCTCCACGGGGAGTGGAGCTACACCATGGAGCAAGGCCCATGGAGCAAACTGGGCAGCCCAGCCCAGCCAGCTCTCCAGGAGAGGATAAAGAACTAAAAAAAAAAATCACTTTCAATCCACTTCCAAAAAGTCCCTTTACAACTCAGTTAAAGCAAGTGCATCTCCTCCTTGGCTCATAAGTGCTGGGAAATGAAAACAGCCTTGTCATGTAAAATGGACTGTGTTTATATCTACAGAACTGTGATATTTTACATACAAAATGCTGAGAAACATACCAGGGGTGAGATAAACATATTGCCCACACTCCACCAATAGCAGGTGGCCACCTGACATTGCTGGAAATAGTTTAATTGCACCTAATGCATTAAAAAGGCCTCGAGCTTGTTGTGCCTCGTGGCTGGGCCTCCCCTATAAAGAAGCATAAACCTCCCCAGTTTCCAGCTATTCAGCAGAAAAGAGCTGCAGCAGGGCTAAACTGGCTTGTGTTCATTCCTGCCGACCTCACAGGGAGAATAAATACATTGAACATCAAGAGGAGTCCAGGTATTACTCTAAGCAGGCTCTATATAATTACTAAAAATAGATGCTATGGAAAATCCCTGTGCTTTAAGGCACTGCAGCTTTGGGCCAAATTCCAGAGGCTGTCACAGCTGACAATGTGCACGTTTGTTCAGCAGCAGCACGGGCCACATCGAGCTGATTGGGGACATTATAATGTATGTTTTACTAATGAATTTTGTGCCGGCCGTGCCAAATCAGCGAGTTTATTTGGGCACATTCCTGCAGATTGTACATCGGCTTGGAGCAGAAAGGAAATTCTTCACTTTTCCAGCGCTGTGGAATAAAGGGGATGTGTTCTCCCAGTCGAGGAGCACATTTGGCACATTGAACAAGGGTCTTGGAGGCTTTGAGGAGGGTCTGCTGCAGCGTGATTGGAGTCTCTTGCATTTTGGAATGGACTTTTTGGGGCAGAAATTTTTTTTTTCTGTTATAGTTCCTATATAATCGGGGAGGGGGGCAGCTGGGTAAATCATGGAAAAATGATTTTTGCTCACAAGAAAATGTATTTGGAGCCCAATGTTGTGTTGTGTCCATTAAGGAAGCAGGAAAGAGAATGCTCCTGCCCATCACTGCCCTCCCCTTCCAGCTGTGGCTGCAGGAGGCGAGTCCTCAGCACAGGATAAAAGGTGATTGTGTCACTCAGGCTGCATTGGGAGCTCTGTATTGGGGCTCTCCTCAAAAATGGACAATGACCCTGCTCCCTTGGCTGCTTTCCATCCTTGTTCCTTTCCAGATATGTCCCTCCCTCTCCGGGATGGCTGCAGCCTTGCATTAAGCAAACCAGGGAAGCTCTCGTTGCTCATCTCCCCTGTGCTAGGGACAGGAAAATCCGGTGGTGCCTGGGCAAGCAGGGATGAGCAGAGCAGGTATCTGCATTTACAGCTCTGCTCCATTCCCTCTCAGGGCTCTAAGAACTCAGCCAAGAGAGAAAACACAAGCATTATCAGGCTGGGAGAGGAGTCAGCGTTTCCAAGTGAAAACTTGTCCCGTAGGCACAGTGTGAGCAGGGGAGAAAATCTCATTTCATACAATTTGTCACTCTCCTTTGATTAAGTCTTAAGTTTTTCCACGTTTTCCACCCTCTGCGCTTCTCCATCCCTCTCTCCCCTCCAGCCGCCCCTCCACAATTCCCAGATTGTGCTTCCAACAACAATACCCCATCTGAAAGGCCATTATGCAGATCCATGAATACATAATTCAAAATCGAGCTACCACAACAGTCGGCCCTTAACTTTTTTAACCCCATTGTGGGCCCGGTGGCGACGTTCAGCTGCGACAGCCGACGGGGGAAATATGACACACGCAGGTTTTCCCACAGCCTTTCGCCCCTTCTCCAGGCTAATCCCATTGAGAGCACAATCCATCCCCGGCACAATGCAGGGATCCCCGCCGCGGGCCGGGGACTGGCCGCAGCTCAGCCACCCTGTGCCAGGGGGATCCCCTGCCACGGCTTGGGTTTGGGGTTTGGGGTTTGGGGGGGACAGGAAGAGCCTCTGAGCAGGGATCCAAGCCTGGCTGCGGACGGTGGAGCCGCCGCGTGAGTTGGGATGTGAGGAACATTCATTTGTGAGCAGAACTGTGACTGCAGAAGGGTTTGCTGTGAAGAGAAACACCAGGAAAACCCTGCTGAATGAACATCCCAGTGCTCACACTGGTTTGTTTCTGCCTGCTGCCTTCCTCCTGCCTTTTTAGAGAACGCTGGGAAACAAGGCTTTATAATCAGCGTCCACACACCTCCAAACCAAAGGTGGTTCCTGCAGGGGTAACTGAGCGAATTTTGTCTTTGTAACCCTCAGGGTGCCCAGGGTGTCCCTTGAAATCTGGCTCTGCACAGTCTGCACCCTGTTAACTTGCCTGACAGCCCAAAGGCATCCTCAGGATCTGTAGAACAGCCCCTCTAATTTAGCCCCTAAATGACAATTTCTGATTAATGCCAGCTCAGTTCTGTGCTCTCAGTGCTTTGCAGGGGTTTCCCAGGCAGCTCCATTCTCTGAAGAGCAAATAGTTACCCCCAAGGTAATTTTGGCATTTAAATTAAACCAGACAGTGGCTGTGAGGCATTTTTGCCTATTTCCAGACAGCTGTAGTCAAAGCCAGTGCAGCAGCTCTGTAAAGATCCCACACAAGAGAATGGGATAACCAACTCCTCAGCCAGTGGATTAACAGATTGTGAAAAGCCCGTCTCTGAAATTCACCACAAGCATTTCTAATGATCTGTGGACGATGGGCTGATTTTTATTAAGTTTCCAACAAAGGTGAATTAGTGTCCTTCACTATGGCAACGCAATAAAAGGATGTAGAATGAGTCCAAAAGGTCCTGGCTGCTGGGGAAATTGGTTGACATTTTGCAAGCCTATTCAACCAGGAAAGGGTTTCATTACGTGCTCTTCCCCCGGTTGTGTGGCTCCCATCACGTGTTCCCCTTCAGCCAACAGCCAGGGATGGGACAGGAAGGATCCAATCTCTGCCACAGAACTGGAGAATAATTGAGGTGGGAAGGGAGGACTTTTAGAGGTCAGCTGGTCCAGCTCCCTGTTATCCAGACATTTCCATTCAGCCGTGCTTTTCATTCATAAAAATGCTCTTGCAATTTGTCCTCGAGCTTCACTTTATCTGTCATTTTCTTGATGGAGCAACTCCTTGGTGGGCTTTACCCCACCCTGCAGCACTCGTAGTGGTTCTTTGCACTTGCGATCACTTCATGGAATCACAGATTCAGTAAGGTTGGAAAAGCCCTCTAGGATCATCGAGTCCATCCATCAACCCAGCACCACCAAGGCCACCACAAACCCCTGTCCCCAAGTGCCCCATCCACACGGCTTTTAAATCCCTCCAGGGATGGGGACTCCACCACTGCCCTGGGCAGCTGTGTCAGAGCTGGACAAACCTTTCTGTGAAGACTTTTTTCCTGATATCCAATTGAAACATCTCCTGGCACAGCTTGAGGCCATTTCCTCTTGTCCTGTCCCTGTTCCCTGGGAGCAGAGCTCAACCCCAAGCCCTCCTGTCAGGGAGCTGTGCAGAGCCACAAGGTCCCTCCTGATCCCCCTTTTCTCCAGGCTGAGCCCCTTTCCCAGCTCCCTCAGCTGCTCCTGGGGCTCCAGCCCCTTCCCCAGCTCCGTTCCCTTCCCTGGACACGATCCAGCCCCTCAATGTCCTTTGTCTGAGGTTGCCAGAGTTCCTGGCAGGGCTGATTAAATATCATCCCCTGTTTTTTCATGAGGAGGAATGGTGGATCCGAAGGATTAAGTGGCTCAGCACATTCCTGTTGTCAGGCTTGGCCTGAGCACAGCAAAAAGGAGCATCACACCAGCTCTGAGGAGCCTTTGCTGCCAGAGGGGAATCCAAGCTGCTTCGTCAGAGCAAACACCAGCAGCGAGGAGGGACCAAGGCAGGGAGAAGGAACTGTAGGGAGTGCTTGAGGTCACAGCCTGAGAGCCCTGATCGATAAAAATAAATGGTAATCTTCCCCCAAGGAAATGTTCTGTACCTTTCAATCTCATTTCATCTGGAGCTGATCTAAGCAGAGGGGAAAGGCATTGACTTTTGTTGCTTTTATTTACTGAAATGCTCTGTACACTGACTGTCTTAGCTCTGACTCCACTGTCACCTTACCTTACTTGAAATTCTTCCAGTTTGATAAATGATTTGTGAAGTGGGCCGGCATCACTTCTTCCTTCTACAGCACTATCAATAGAATATGCTCTTAAAGCACAGATCCCCCAAACACCAGGGGCAAAAAACCTTCCAGGATAGCAGCTGCACACTGCATATGTGCTGTGTTTATGGAAAGAGTAAACATGAAAAACAGACACATTTGGTTTTAATTCACTTTGACTGACCCAAGGAGTCCTCCCCAGAGATAATACTCAGGTCAGCACATAAATTTTCAAGTAAGCGTGCATGGTTTTTGCTGCATGTTATAAAAGCCAGAAAGATGTGTGGGGAAGGGTTTCTGAGTAAAGACACTGACACAAAACTGGTTTTATTTGTGGGTTAATTCAGCAGCCATTGTAGCAGCACTCACCATGGCCCAGCTCAGCCTGTGTGAAACCTGCTCCTAGAGGCAGAAGCGCCTCATGTCACCAGAGGCAAGAGTCAGAGGCTCAGACACAACACACGGAATAATCTCCTACCCTGCAAAGAGCCTCACTGCAGCCAAGAGATGAAATCACGGGCTCAGATATCATTCAACACCGCTATCGCAACTTGATCCACGATTACAGCTTCTGGGAAAATGTTCCCACTTCTCCCATCCAGCCAATTTTTAAGCGAGTTGAAGGAACTTTGTCACAGAAGAGCAAATTTTATATTCGTTTTATTTTATATTAGTCCTTTACAGCAACAAAAATCTGGAAGCAGATGCCAGAACACGGTCCTTTTAATTACAACCAAAATGCTGTTATATTTTACGTCCTCTGCTGCAAGGCTGGACCACACTGTGGTGTCCTGGCTCTTGTGGAGTCCACCTCATCAAAACATTCCTCGTGAGCTTCGCCTTAAGCATCTGTTTATGTGTTGTGCTGAGCCCAAGCCCTGCAAGGAAACTGCTCCTTTTGTTGATAGTGGTGACAATTTCAGTGCTTTTTAAAAAGAAGCTTAAGTGGCCCCCGATTCCAATCTCTTACACTGCTTTGAAATTCGAAAATCTCAAATTCACTTTCAACAGAGATGTAGCTGGAAGCACGGGAGGACAGCCCTGATGGCCATCAATTTATCTTAATTCTCCAAATTCAAGCCAACTGCTCTCAGCATTATTCCACTGAGGAGGTGATATTGATGAAACTCAGCCAAATATGAGGGCAAAATCCCTTTTTTCAATTAGATTTCTTTTTTTTTTTTTACATCTCCAAAACAGAGTTCCACCATGCGACAACATCTTGAATTAATTGAGCTATGGGCAATCCTCGTTCTTTTTTGTGTACTATGAAATGTAGGAAACACAGATGCTGCCTGTTTAAACTGTCAAACAAGTTTCCTGATGGTAGCTCTAGTGTCTGCTACAGACTTGTTGGTTTAACAATGTTGTGAATGCAAAGTTGGAACATGTGTGTAAAATATTCCAAGCTACAAACATTGGGACCATCCGAAACTTGGTGAAGGTTTGTACCAACTCCAACAGCTCCAAATTTTACTATTTTCTATTTCAAATACAACCACACTTAACTGTGAAAAACCTCGTCACCCAAAACAGGAGACTTGCACAGAGCTGCAGGCATTTAAGCAAATAGTTGGCACATGGAAAGCCTTTCATTTTTCTTAGTTCAAACTAACAACAAAAACAATTCTGCAGGTAATTTATGGCCCTCCTTACTACTACAATCCTTGAAAAACAGGAGGATTAACTCGGTGAGACCATTGTGAAATCTCAGCTAATGCACCTAATGGCCAGATACCATCTTTCCACAACATTTCCATAGGTAGAATTGCTGAGCAGCGTGCCAAGCACGAGCTCTTGATGGACGTGACACACCAAAGGGACCCGTGCAGGTGTGCAGCAGCAAAAGGGACAAAGCCACGGGTGGAAACTCTCAGAAAGGGGTGAAATCACAAGAGATGTGGTTATTCTACTGAGCTTGTGATGTCAGAGGTAACACAATTAAGATAAACCATTGAGCTTATAAATTCATGTTCCACCCTAACGCCAACATTTTTTTGGAGGACAAGTGTTTACAGCTTGGCCATAGTACGTGGCTATGTCTCGATCCAGAGGATTTTTATTTCCAATAAAAACAAGATGTATAGACAATTATTTAGCTGTATTTTTAGTACCACCAGAAGGTTCAGGAGATTGTAAACCTGATTTTACTTACTATAAAATACAATAATGAACATTGGTACAGAGAGGTTTGAGAAGAATCCCATATGTTGGCTGGGAGAGGAACTGGGGAACTGCTTTCTTCTTATGTCAGAGTCAAACTTATTAAATATCCAACTATTAATGTCAGAATTGAACTTTTTATTAAATACCCAGCTATTTCTACACATCACCAGTGATTCCAGGGCTTCTAATGAGGATGGACTGCTGACTTTTAGAGCCATCATATCACTTGTGCTTGATGCAGAGTAAGAAAAAATGAACATGCTCATGGAGCCCATTCAGAAGCAGTTTGGTGAAGGCCAGAAATGGGTGTATTTGATTTCCCTGACCTCACTTTTCTTAAAAGTGGAGTCACTTCTAAAGGCTTCAACAAATACAGAAGGGGAGGAAACCATTCCCACTCGGCTGCCTGGATTTTAATCTCTTACCTGGCACAGGGTCGCACTCGGGGAGAGCATTTCAGTGACGTTGGGATGCTGGGAGACTTCAAAGCACTTTCAAGAACCAGCAAATTAAAAAAGAAGGTTCCTGTGGGGAGAGTCATGACATTGAGAAGCTGCAGCTCGGAGGCGTTTTGGATCAATGTACAGCATGCTGCTCGTGGGGTTTAATGAAACAATCCCAGCCCCGGCGCTGATTGCCTTTGTTTTGTCCCAGGAATCAATAGATTATCCCTGTAAATGTCAGCGTGTTCCTGCTCTCCCAGGTCACTCCGCAAGGCAACGATGAACAGCACACAGCACTTGGCTAAACGTGCTCCTGAACTCCTGTCACAG
The DNA here is from genome assembly GCA_013397055.1 of Pachycephala philippinensis. Lineage (NCBI taxonomy): Eukaryota > Metazoa > Chordata > Aves > Passeriformes > Pachycephala > Pachycephala philippinensis. The sequence continues at coordinate 366,397 of VWZT01008032.1, read as the reverse complement.
ATAAATCTCTGTTTCTAAGTCTAAAGAACTGAGAGATGCTCGTGTGTGCAGCAGAAACACGGAGGGCACAACAACAGAGAAGAAATACAAGGAAGTGTGGATGGAAAAGCAGCTGTTAAAAAGTGTCAGAATCTTCAGGCACACAAAGTGCATTCCTCTCTGCGTATGGGAGGTGTATTTTGACAACTTCACTCCTTTGGACTGATTGGGATTTTTTTAGGAGAGTTCTCTTTTCAGGAAAGTCCATTTTTAATTTTAGCAGATCTCATTTTTCTATTTAATTGTTCTGCTTTTTCCCAATATGTAAATACTATTTTTATCTTAAAATACAAGGCAATAAGAGAAAAATATAAATTTAATGTATTAAAATCTGACCAAAAGAAGATGCAGAAGCTCCAATTTCATCGTACTGCACTGGGTTCCTAGAATGTCTCCATCCTGTTAAACTGGATGAACACAGAATGAGAACTTCCCGAACACAGGAGGTTTGAGAGGATCACCTGGATTGATTTGAGATGAGGGGTGTCAGGAATGATCCAAGGCTGGATGGGCTTTGAGCAGCCTGGTCTAGTGGCAGATGTCCCTGCCCAGGAAAAGCAGTTTTTCCCTCCCTTTACCACAGCCAACTTAGTAAGGAGAACTTTCAAGACATCTAGGATTTCATGGACTGCAAAAATTTGAGGGATGAGGATAATCTCAATTTGAGGACACACACAGCAGCTGCTGCAGCCAGGCCTCTTCCAGGTTTCTGGGCACTGCAATAATGTATTTGTATGAAAAATAATAATTAACTTAAAATTGGGAACCTTGCTTTTTCAGCTGACGTGTCTTTGCTTTCACCTTGAGCAACAGAGGCAAATCTAGTCACAGAACAAAGGGGTTGCAATGCCCTTGGCAATGAAGTGTTGCAGTCTCCTGACCTCTTATTTCACTAATAGAAACCTTATTTCGACATCATTTTACTCCTGCACAGGTGAGAAAGAAATCCTGGTATCAAAGTAAGGTTGAGGATGAAAGAGGGATAAGGAGAGAGCAGGCAAGTAATGCACATTAGACATGAATGCTGCAGCTGCACAAAGTTTGGCTGGAACACGGAAAGGAGCAGCACCAAAAGCATTTTGGGACAGGTATTGCATTTTGGGACAGGTAAATCTGCCAGCTGAGCCCTCTGTAATTGTCCTGTGGATCTTGATTTCAGTAATATAGCATCAGTATAACATATCTAATAAATTCCGTGTTATAAAATCTAGATTATTTGTCTTCAAACAGCTTTTAATCCTGACTTTTAACAAATTTGTGCTTCATTCAACTAAAACACCATTGAACTTTGTCAACCCCCCCGACAATTTTAATTTTTTTTTTCTGATAGACCCCAATTAAAAGCAGAGTGAAAAAATTAAACTCAGAGTGAGATGTTAATAAAAGAGACTCAGAAAATTTGGATACTCAGAGAAGAAATAACATTAATGCTACAATGACCTGCGCAGGCTGGAAATGCCATCTGGTGGTTGCAGGTTCAGAGCAGTTAAGGAGAGACAAATTGTGTTTGCTGGGACAGTAAGGGTTGGTTCTCCACCATATTTTACTGAAGTTTGGTAGATAAACAGCAAATAGGGATCTGTGTTAAACAGAAAAATCAGTTAGGATAGTGATTGTAATTTTGAAAAAGTAACATTTATTTGCCAATGTAAAACACTGAAATAATTATTGCTTTGATTACTGGAGCAGCTGGCACTAGGGCACTGCACTAAAACATGGATCAGTGGGGCAATACTTACGAAAGCTGAATAAATTATCTTAAAAATACAGATTTTGGAAAGGTAATCTGGATCAGTTTGTTTAGGAAAAGCCCAGCAGGTTGAGCTGGCAACAGTCCCCAAAAAGGTCTGGTGCTGCTGCAAAGAACCTCAGCGATGGCCCTGCACGGGCAGGACCAACCAAAGCAGGGCCACTTGCAACCAAGAGGATGAAAATTAGATAGAGGGTATTAAAAACTTCCATTATTTAAGTATTTACTGCACAGAATCAGTCCAAGGAGCTTTGTTAGAGATGAATGCACCCAGTGAGGGATCCTCTCGGGGTGGTGGATGTGTCCTTGCTCCTCTCCTGGAGGAGACAGGGGAGAAGCAACAAATACTTTTTGAAAGTCCCCTGCAGCCTTCACTTTTTTTTTGCAGACATGGAGTGAGAATTCCAACAGAATTCATGTGATTTCATTCCTTAACTCAAGCTTTCTGCCATAACTGCAGTGCAGTGCCCTTAATTCATTTTTCTGTTCCACAATGCCCCATTGATTCTTCCTGGACAATGACAATCAGATGTCACAGACAAAGGGAAATGAATGAAATCTGACACATTTATTTAAGCCTGCAGCAGACTAAATTATAAATAAATCCTGCTTTTTCTGCAGCACAAAGGTTGCAGACTGACTGTCCCTGTGGACTCTGCACTCTTCTCACTACTTAACAGACTTTCCAACACTTCCTTTTGTCTTGATAGCAATCTCTCAGCAGGACTTTTGGCAGACACATGTATTATGTGTCAAAACTGAAGTGGAAATAACTGATGGGAAGCACAAAAATCTGATGGGAATAGTTATAATAAGGAAATGAATAAACATGAAAACAGTAAAACATAACCAGGAAGAATACAGCCAGAAAGCTTCTGAGCTGCTACTTGTCTGAGATGAGCAGCAAGGCCATTTTCAGAGTTGAGATTGTTCTGTATTAATATTGAAAGCATTAATATATGCTGTACTTAGGTTTATATGTTAATTTAATTCATTTCCATTTATTTTAATGCTGTTAGAAAACAAAGCTCTCACGAGAAGAGCTTTAAATGTGCTATAAAATGCATACAGTAGATTATTTTCTAGAACACTTTTATTTAGAAACCCACTGACCACAAGCAGCTACATTTAGGACGAGTTACTATTGTACATCTGCTCCTATGATCCATCACTTTGACTAACCTAAAAAACCCCAATCATTTGGCAAGTGGAAAAGGAATCCAGCTTTTTTACACTCAGCATTTTACATACAGGAGGCTCTGGAGGTGCAGCTTTGTAAATATATTGGGTACAAGATGTGGCTACAATGCCTTGGGAAACGCTGATGATTCCCTGAAAAGTGATAAATTTTGCCCTAAAAATTGCCTCCACCCTTCCAAATGCAGAACTCATCCTGTAGCAGGGCTGGGACAGAAGGAGCAAGAAGAGACAGTACGGCTTGAGTGGAGATGGAGGGTCTGATCAGGACAGCTCTTAATACACATCTGGAGGATTACCTGGGACAACCAGGATGAGAAGGGATTCAGAAACATGTGGCTGATCAGGCTGGAGCTTCAGAGTGATCACCTGGCAAAGATATTCACAGAACTTCAAAAGGACTGATGGATGCAGATTCCACAGGAGCAATGGCACAGAAGAAGTCCCACCAACATTTCAAGCCCTGGTGGTGCTGGGCTTTGAGAAAAGTCTCGTTCAGGAATCCAGAATTAGCTGGAATTCTGCCTCATTCAGTCGGAAAATGAAGCAATGTTTGGTTATCTTTATGCACACAACCCAAATTTCTGTGTTGCTGCTTTGGCTCCTTAATTCAGGACAGGTTTTTGTTCAGCCAAGCTGAACTCAAATAAATAATCTAGTCTCCTGTCTAGTCTCCATTTGTGAAAAGTCTCTTTATTTTATTTTATTCTACTCAAAAACAAATTATAAATTATATTTCATGCAATCTCTTCACTAATCTGGCTGGCTGGAACTAAAACTTAGTTCCAAAACAGCTCATGTGTTTTGAACAATATTTTAAACTTGCAGGTATCCCTTCTAATCACTGCTACCCTTTGATGGATTCTTTGATTTTGCTGTTCACTGGACACTTGGTCAATCTCCAGGATAATGAAATTTCTACCACCTAATGCAGAAATCACATTCAGAGCTATTATTTCTTATAATAATTCACAGAGACTGGAAATAACTTTATTTTCTACACTTGCGAGTCAAACAGGCCTGCTAAAAAGCAACTACAAACTCAGCGTGTGGGTTCTTTTGCATTTACTGACATGTGTTGATGCTGGAAATGTGTAAGCTTCCCACTTCTTTCCAACTAAAACAAAAAATGGCATTTTTTAGCACTGGTCACAACTCTGCATTTTCTTACCACCGTTTTATGCTCATTTATCAACAGATGACAGCACAAGGCAACCTTACATTGGGGATTGACCCTCACAAACCAGCTACACTAAAAAAAAAAATCTTATAAAACAGTTTGTGCTAAGTTAAATATCTCTAAATTCAATAATTGTCAATGACAATATATTAAATAGAATTGTAAGAGTGGTGAATTTTCAGCTCCACTGAAGTCACAGGCAAAATTTACAGAACTTCATCCTCAGCCTCTGTCCCCCTTCTAAAAGCAGGGATAGAGGCATCGTTCCTCAAAAATACCACACCAGTTTCCTTCTAAAATAACACTAAAGTGAGTCAGATCTCAGCAAACCACATCAGATGAACTCAGTTTTTGAGTTGATCTCAGTGTTGCCTTTTTTTTGCTTTTTAATATAAATCCATATTTGAGTTGAGTAAGAGCCAGGAGCCCAGTCTGCCGTGGAGCTGCAGTCCCAGAGGAGGTCAGAAAGTGAAAGCACCATTTCAGACCCACAGGAAATGGTCATTTCCCTCGAGCGGTCACACTAAGGACAGCTTCAAGCTGTGCTCAGTTTTCAGGTTTGTACTTAATCTCACTTTCCTTTAACTGCAGTCCTTAACAGCTCCCCAAGAGGAACAGAGCATCAGATAAAAGTCTAATCCAAGGCATATCAGTAACAAATATGGGCACAAAGAGATGGAGCTCTCCAGGAACTCTCAGTGGGGACATTAAGTCTGCTCCCTTGAAATTTAGCAGAAACTTTAACTTCTCCAGGAGCTCAGCGAGGCCATCAGTAAATGGCTTTGATAACCTTTAAGATTTTGCAATTCGTAGTGAAATTCCTCAGTGCCTGTTAACTGATTTTAGATCACATAAAAGGTTTTTCTCGTTTATTTTGGTTGCAAGCCATATGGGCATCACCACTTTTCAGCACATTGTGTGGGCAGAAAATGTTACACTGTTGGACAGAGTGGTAGAAGTATTTTCTCCACAGAAAGGAACTCTTCATCATGATCTTCATGAGGATTATTTAGTGGTTGGGAGGCTGAGGTAAGGCATGGACAAATGAGAAGGTACAGTGCAAAGGAACTTCTCAGCACCAGGCAACAGATAAACACACACCAGATATGATGCTGACATGAATGACCACTTCTGTTGCAGACTGGGAGTGGATCAATACTATACAGCCAATTAATAAAACATAAAATGACTTTTTGACGTTGCTATTGAAGCTGTACTCTCTATCAATAATATTACAGCATTACACTAATTTCATATCAAACAGATATGAAAAAACAAAGTTAAATCTGCATTGCACTTGATTCCCCGAGTTCTTACGTCTGCTCCACATAAAAATTAATGATTAATAATACTGGCCAAGTGTTTAAAATTAAATCAATGAACCCACAAATGATAGGAGATGCAACCCTCAGAGGGTAAAACTGAATTTTTTTCCTTTCTGGGGGAAAACCACCCATATATCCTTGAATGAGAATCTTTGTTCAAAGGCTAACAGGAAACTCCGAGTTGATTCAAGGTAAATACCAGCCCCTGTTATCCAAGAAGATAAGGAACACAAATGCATTGGTAATGTTACAATGTTGTAATACATTACTGAACTATACAACAGTGTTATTTCCCCAAATTCCTACAACTTGTATGACTTGATAGGGACACAGACAACGTTCATATAATAGATAGAGATAATAAAGTGCTTTCATAAAGGATCACAACTTCCTGTGTTTCCAACAGAAGTATTTACTAAAATGTTGTTAAAGATGTTAACCCGTGAGCTGCTGCACCAGAAACAAAACAGTCAGTAAAAAAGCAGGAATATGATATTTAAGTCTTCCTGTACAATTCTGCAGAAGAAAAGCACCTGCAACAAAACCCAGCAGTGGTACCTTATGTCTTTTTTTTGTTAGCATAGTTCTGAAATGTGCACTGAGAGCACTGAAGGATAAACCTTCTGAGCTCTATTTCACATTGAAATACCCACTCTTGTTAGACAAAGGATAAGGCTTATACCAAAAACCACTGTGCCACTTGGCTGCATATCTTTGGTATATTTATAGTGCAACTGTTCTGCTTCTTCTCTGAAGGGGAAAGTTTTCCAAAGCACTGCATCCCCTGCCACTGAGAACCTACCACGAACTCCTACACTCACTAGGACCTCTGACACCGACTTACTGCTTTAAACAAATGAAGAATGGGCAGTGAAAATAATTTCTTCCTGTTTTCTAACCACACTGCTGAAATAAAATTGTATCATGCCAGAAAGTAATCGCACGGTTCAGTTCTCTTGCAAGATTTTAGGAGCGTACAAATGCGAGCACGAATTTCACAGCAATTTCTGACGACAGATATCCAAGGTGCTATTTGAAAACATCTGTAATTTAATGATTGTTAATCTAGATTTAGTCAACCTTCGTCTCTACCGAAAAAAAAAAAACAAACCAAGACACCTGTTTTTCATTTTGCTTAGATACTTAGAATTATTCATAATGCATAGAAAGGCTAGAACTACTTAATTAAAATATACTGCAAGCGTGTTTTTCTAAACTTATATTGCTGAAGCCTTGCTGTACTGCAGGATTTATTGGAGTTGGCCTTTACACACAGTACCATGTATTGACACAAGCCTGGCTACACACCTGTGTTCAGCCTGTCTGAGTGGGCACACCAGCACACGACTATGGTACAGATCATCCCGTGGCAGTGCAATGAAATGGAGCGCCATTGAAATGTCATTTTTGTGGGTTTTTAACTCCTGAACAGCAGCATTCTCTCTGAGCAGCTCTGTCCCACCAGGCTGGCGTATTGCTGAACACTGGCTTCATCACTGGGCCCCTTCCTCCTCTTCTTGTACACGCTGTAAGGCATCACGGTTCTCTTGTGCAGCACCCTCACCCTGCCCAGCTCCTTCAGGCGACCTTCATCCACTGCAGAGGCAATCAGAGAACACAAGATCCAGTTATTTATAGTGTCCACATCACCTTAATTTATGCCACTAACTTCAATATGCATAATGAAAACGGCATGAAGAAAAGTCATCTGCAGATGAGAGCAGAGCTGAGCTGCAGAGCAGTCTTGGATCATGGCTGGAAACAAAACCCAGCCTGCAGAGGAACTGTGTTTGCAATGTGTGAGAAGGTAAATTGTGCATCACACGTTTCTAATGGTGACGGATGGCATTTCTGAATACACTTCTCCTGCTGTATTTGAAAATTCACATTCATTTAGTGCTCCTGGAGCCAGAAGTCAAACTCAATCTGGGAAAGACTCAAACAGAACTGACCAGGAGAGACTTGTCATTACTGCATCCCTTGCAGAACCCACCAGCACCAACTGGGACAAATGCATTAAAACCAGCAAGAAGCCTCCAGGCTGTTTCCTTAGGTAAGCACCAGGCAATAAACCATCTTCCCAGGTGAAACTCCCTGGCCCTGCAGCCCCAATCTGTTTTTCCCTCATTTATACTGGTTTCTGAGTTTCATTCTAGGAGTTACATGTCCTTACTTCAAGTCTGATCCCTGAACTCTGTAGATCAACAGGGTGAGCAGTGCAAGCACTCCCTGGGTGGGTACAACACAATCCCTCTTCAAAGATACACACACCACAGTTAAACCTTATTGCCTTCCCATACAGACCCCTTGTGACTTAATTTACCCAGAATCACACACATAAGGGTGTTGTTGAACAAGTTAAAACTTCCTTATTTTTATGAATCCCATTGATGCTCCTACTGCTGAATAATAACGTTATATAGCTGCTGTGTGTCAGAAAAATTTGCACTACAGTGCTAGAAAACTCTTCAAAGAAACTCAGAGAACGTGCCACACATCTGAGGCCACTGCAGGAGAAATTAATAAAATTATTGCAAAATAGTGGGAAAAGAAATCTCGGACTTTTCTGAACTTTAGGTTCAAAAAGCCACCAAGAAGAGTCAACCCAGAACCTGAAACATGAGTTTGAGAACAGAACCATATAAATTCCAGCAATAATAGAGATGCTTACTGGAATGTCAGTATTTTGGGACATAAACTATGCAAAGACTTCCTTTTGGACGTTCTTTCTTCTTTTAATTAATGCATCTTTATGTTTTAAGACAAAGGAGGCCATGAAATGCTTTTCTGTGCAAGACACTCTGAAGAACCTGCCCTTGTTCATCCACAGAAATGGCCTATACACTTTTTTCTGCTGATTGCCTGAATTTAGTATGTGAAACTTAATGAAGGTTGCTTTACCAAGTTTGGAATGACTTCATTACTTTTATCTGTGTTTTGATTCCTGACATGAAAGCACAATGTGTTTCTTAAGACTTAACCAGGAAAACACGGTTTGAAGGAAGAAAACCTGAGTAGCACTCGCTGAGATTGTGCTCTCCACTAATTATTGTTGGCAATTGCTTTAGATAAACACCAAGTCAAAAATACTTTATGGCTTTCTCTCCCTCTTTGAAATCCATCAGGGTTTTGATGTGTGGCCAACACCTCCCTGATATCCCAGTAGGTTGGTTTTACTACCAGCCCTTCTGCCTCTTCTGTTACATCCTCCTCCTTCCCGAGAGTTCACCAAGGAAAAAATTTGCAAGTTTAGCTTCTGGAGGTGACACAAGTGTAAAGTTATTTTAACTTCTTAAATTGGAAAGTTTATATTTACTGCACCTCCAGGCTGACTCAGTCTGTGCCCCGAGATGGATTTAGGCCAAGCTGAGCCCTCACAGCTCTGTGCCAAAAGCACTTTAGAGCTGTTCACTGCTCACTGTTTGATACTCATTGATTTCACACACTCCCAAAGCCTGATACTCTGGGTGAGTTCATCTTCTGGCTTGCAGTGCTGCTGGCCCCAGATCTGATTTCTTTGAGTGACTAAAGCTACTGTACCTTTGGTTTCAGTGCAGCCTTCCTGGCTCATGTGAGCTCTGTTCCTGCTGCTCAGCATTTGTGCCCTTATTCCACTTTTACTCATTGCCTCTTTGCCATGAAAAATAACATTCCAAATTTCTACAATGATTACCTGTTCTTCCACTGACTCCCCCCAAAATAAAAGCTTTAATAACAAAAATAGTCTTCTGTAAAAGTACTTAAACATATGTAATTTAAACTCCATCTGAAAAAGAAACCTTTTACTGAGATCTTAAGTGTAAGTAAAATAATCTCAGGTACATAGTTAAGCTTTTAGAGAAGGCAAATAGGAACTCGTGTCACCATCATAACAAATCTGGAAGTCAAAACTCAACCACCTTTCAGTTGCTTCTGGACTGGAGGCAACACCATAGGAATTCAGGAAATGATTCCCTTTAAACACAATTTAAACATAAGCAGAATAAATTTAAGGTAATTGAATGGAAAATAAAAGCAGATTGGGCTCTGGCACACTTTAACAAAGAAGTTACTCTCCCAATAAGAAAAATTAAATATCTGCTCCTGGTGAGTGGCACATGGTAAAATTTGCTTTCTATTCAAGATGATGCCAATTGAATCCTAACAGGCCTTCCCTGTGTGGCTGGGATACAGCAGCAATCACAATCCAAAACGACACCAAATGCTTTATTAAATAAAGTTCCTTGCTGCAAATAAGAAAAAGCCATCCTATTATTTCCAAGCTTTAGTTAAGAAATCTTATTTAATGACTTCCATTTCTAGAAAGACCCAGATCTGACTGATCAGATAGTGGAACAGTATGTTAGGGCAATTTTAGTTATTACTATAATTACTGAATGCAGTACTTTTAACACTAAAAAGATTTTTAAAAGGGCTAATTTTTTTCCTCCTCACATTTTCTCATTTTTCACCTCCTGAGCTGTTGATTTATTGTAGTCTACAGAAGAGACAGTGTCATTTGACATAAAAAACATACAAGGTTTCATCCCTTAATTCAGTTACATCCATCAGCAGAGTCTGGATGGTAGATACACAAAATACAGAGCAATCAATTATGTAGATTGAAAGCTCCTGTAATCTTAGGAAACTGGGCAAGTGCAGCTGCCAACTGAAAACAGAAATATTATCCTGTAAGTCTCAGAGCTAAAAATACAGGTGAATTCTTGTTGAATAAATTACCTGTCACTTCTTTCTTCTCTCCCCTATACTCCTAAAGCAGTGAATTATTTATGCTGCAGTTGTCTGTTGAAATTTGAATATAGGAGAGATTTCACTTAGAATTCAACCTTGCCACGGTGACCCCATACAGACTGCACAGAGGTGTTAAAATGTTCTGTTCCCAGCCCCGTACCACTGTTAAATGGAATTCCCACATGGAGGATTTCCTTTCTGAAAACACAAAGTGTATCAGATACGTTGCTAAGTACCAGCAGGAAACAAAGCAAGGAGCAGGAGTGATCCAAAGCCTCTCCGTGCAATGGGATGTCTCCAGGCACTGGTCTGAGCTCCTGACCCAGCTCACACATCCACCTTCACCAGAAGTGCTCAGAGGCAGCCCCAGGCTGCACTCACCCCAAAAAAGGCTTTTACACCCCAGGGGTAAGGAGGAACGTGAGGAGCAGGAAGCCTGACAAACTCCTGTACAATCCAGTCCTTATTTCTTTGCACAACCCAAATCAACTTCCCCCTAAAACTACAAGCTCCCTCCCGAAACCAAAACATCATTTTCAAACGCTGATATGCATTCCTGCTGAAATACCAGCGTGAAATAAGGAGGAGTGATTTCACCTTTTTTATTCACAAGGTGGACAGCAGTGTGCCTTTTTAGAGAAATCCAGAATTTCATGGTCGGGATTTTTTTCTTCCAGCTCAGGGGTGGATTAGCATTTTTCTAACGCTATTTTGGGAAGCCCACATACAAATATTTTTATTCTTCACATGCATTAACCTTTATTATTACTACCTAATATAAGCTGAAGTGAAAACCAGCTCCATCTGGTCAGAAAGCTGGGTAAGCACGTGCAAAGCTGGACAAGCGAGACTTGGAGTGGACAGTGAGCTCTGCAAGAGCCTGGGAGCCAGCACCACGCTGGAAAAAGGGTGATGGCTCAAAGGTTTCTGTAGCAAACTATTACAAAATCAGCTTTTTGGTGGTGGCTGAGTTGGGCCGAGCTGGTTTTGACCAACAGTGATGAGGAAGGGCAGCCTGTAATGCTCCTCTTTAGAGCCATGGCACCTCTTCCTCCTCCCCTTGGACAGACTCCTCACAAAAATGACATTTTTTAATTTCTCAGGGGTATAATCTAGAGATGGGAGCAATCTAAGTTTTCTTTTAAAGTGCTTTTTTCCATTTACAGGAAAACAAGTGAGGAAATAATTAAAAGTAAAGCGACAAATTTATTGACTTTCCTATTTTCTAAACAGGAGAAAGGACAACTGCCAATTTCCAAAACAACCCGCATTAGTCACAGGAAAATATTTCTTACATTTTCTGTACAGAATGGACTCAGAATTAGTAAGAAGCCTTACTGAGGACTGCCATTTCTAACTCACAAAAAGAAATGTGGAACTCCTGCTAAACTCTGAAATGTTGCTGGTTTTGATCATAAGTTTCAGTTTCTTTAAATGCTCCTTCAGCTCCCAGGAATAATGAAAATATTTGGCCATTGTCACTTTGTAATTCTGCATCCATACTACACAGAGAACCTGGATTTTTTCCCCCCACTAAAGCAGGATAAAACAGTGAAAGAAAGAAAGAAAGGAAAAGGCAAAGAACCAACCCTAATTCAAAAATTAATATCTTTAAACCTGTGTCATTAACTGAAACCCGTGATTCACTTTGAAAGCAGACATTGAAGGAAACTCACATTGTAAATTAAGTTTTCGTTTTGCTTAAAAATGGAATCTCAAAAGAATTATTTTTACCTCTAAGCATTAAATCCACAGAACAAAAAGTATGAAGATAGACACTTGACAACTGCTGCATTTCCACCCCATGGATGTGCTGGGGTTTTGATTTTGTTTCATGTTGCTTGTGGTTTTTAATTTTCAATTTTGAAGCACTTAGGATTTGCATAGTTTTTAAAAATGAACAGAATATTCCCATTTTTATAATTAAAAAAACCCTAAAAATTCAATTTACAGGGAGATTAAAAGTTTTATGGTACTCAAGCCTTCAAACTAGGTGTAAAAATGATGAAAAGAAGCACCATCCCTTGCTGGTTACACTATGGTGATGTTAATTTATCTGAGAAACACTACAGCCTTGTTGAATTTTTTTTTAAAGAAAAGCTACATCTGGTTTACATGACCTTGTCACAGTTAATGATCAATGATTTTAAAACAAAGAAACTGCAAAAGGAAGAAACACATTAACTTTTCAAATTTTATGACCGAAACATAGGAGATACTAATTACTGGAAATCGAAAATTATTCCACTGCAGTCAGAAGCCAAATCTTTCTGACCTTTGAGTTTAAGCTCATTTCTTACTCAATTTAAAGCTTAATTTCTTTTGTTCACCAGCAAAGTATAGGATGTCATCCTCAAAAACTAAAGGGACAATCAGCAATATCCATGAATGGTCATATTTATATAAAACAAAGAGCTGAAATATGCTTTTTCTCATATTGCTTCTTTCAAACTAGACTCATACATTAAGGAATATTAAAGACCCCTATGCCTTGGGGTACAAAAATACTAACTCAAACCAAAATAAGAGTACAGTTAAAATGAAGCATAAACAACAACACACAAAAATTCAATGAAAAGAATTCTTAATTAAAACCAGAAAGCACAAGTCACAAAGGAAGTACAGTTAAATGCTCAGGATATTCTCAATCAGCCAAATCTTTGCAGTTACTCTAATAAAAAAAAAGGAACTTTTGAAACCACTGTTCAAAAAGAACATGTTTGTAAGTGGAAAAAGGCACCTTACCGAGGTGCCTTAAAGCAGGGGAATTGCAAATTTACAGGTATAAGGATCCCTAAAATGGGCAAAGACAGGAAGTTGCAACGAGGGGAAATCCTGAAGGCATCTTCCAACCCAAACCTTTGGGCTTTGTGCCTGGGCTCCTACAACTGGTTGCTGATGTGCAGCTCCGCGGCGAGGAGCGGCGGCCGGATCGCGTGGCAGAACGCGCTCGCCCCGCTGTGCTGCAGGAACAATAACTCATTGTGCTGGGACTCCCCTCATTCCTGGAGTAAACACGGGCAGGGGCCAGTGGAAAACATTTCCTGTCAATGCAGCAGCTCACAGCAGCTCGGGGGCTCAGCTGTAACTCACGGCTGCTGCCTTACCTGGAAACGATCCCTGCCCAGCACTGAAATCCAGCTGGACGTGTTTGAAAGAGATGCACATAAAACAATATCTATCAAATTCACAGTTTATTTGAGGAGCTCTCATACAATACAATTATTCTAGCCTACCTCAACATATTATCCTGAAAAAAGGTGACTGGGAAATGGCCACTGAAGGGCAAGGTTTAAATCACAGAATGACAGAATCATTCAGGTTGGAAAAGCCCTCTCAGACCATCGAGTCCATCCATCAACCCAGCACTGCCAAACCCACTAATCAATGTCCCCAAATGCCACATCCACACAGCTTTTAAATCCCTCCAGGGATGGTGACTCCAATACTCCCCTGGGCAGGGGGTGGCACTGGATGGGCTTTAAGGTCCCTTCCAACCCCAACCATTCCATGATACCATTTTTCCATGAAAAGCCAGTACAAAAGACAAACATCAGAGGTTATACTTTAAGGAGTTACAGCTCCAAAACAATGGGAAGAAAACAGGAAAAAAAATCTGAAGCAGCAAAAGAGTTAAATACTATTTAATAAAATTTATTTGAATTGCATAGAAGTGAACGTGGCAGAAAGTAGCAAGAGAATCTTTCAGAAAGAAGGGCAAAGTCCTTATTAATATCATTGATATGTGAGGAGGAAAAGAACCAGAGGCGAGAGTCAACCTGAGAATTACAAATGCAAACATTTCCATGGAATAGGAAAAATTGAAGCAATTGGCAGTAGCTTATCAGCTAAATAAATCAGATTACAGCAATCAATTTGCTGGCTAAATTAATTAAAAGATGGAATCAATTACGTTCCACGTGAGGAGTTGGGATGATGTCACCAGAGCAGGGAGGGAACGAGGATCATTCCAGAAGGTCTGACCCTGGCCCAGGTTTCCCTGGTGGATGTTGGAGTGTGGCTCAGCACATGCCTGTGGTGTCCCTTCCATGGCTGCTCTGTGCCTGTGCCTAATTACAGCTGTTAACTTTTATCACATTTGGAAACCAGTCCCACATGCTCGTTGTCCTCAGCACGAAATAAATCTGCACGATCGCTCTACTTGTCCCACATTACTGAACTTTTAATTCCTGCTCTTGTGCTCCTAACACCTTCTGCAAATGGAAAATGGTTCCTACAGGACTTGGCAGTCCTTGCCCTTCCTCACATTCCCCTGAATCTTCACCCAAA
>VWZT01008032.1:296998-351873 GCA_013397055.1 Pachycephala philippinensis | reverse complement strand
AAAAAAAAAAAAGGCAGACTTATTCTGCTAGAAAAATCAAATATCACAACATTCAAAACGTGGAAGAATATCTTGAGCATAAACCCATCTAAGAGTCATCTCTTCAATGCAAAGAGAAGTGAAATATGCCAAGATACCTTTATTTTTCAAGCAAAGTCCTCAAAAAAAAAGTAATTTCAAAACACATCCATTTGTTTCACAATCTCTATGATGGTCATCTTGGATTAACACATATTTTTGAGAATTTTCCAGTCCAAGCCACAGGCTTCATGAACCACACCAGATGTCAGACACTGGTTTAGTTGAGGGGCACTGATTTAGTCTGCTACATATATGTTAAAAGGAGATATATTTGGAATATCAATAAATACAAACTTTTAAATCACAAATATTTATTAAAGTTTGCATTTTCCAGCCCCCAAATCAATTTATGCCATGGCTGTTGCTCAGGACCCACAAATTAAGAGAATAACATTTCCTTTTTATTACAGAAGCACTGAGTATGAGGCTAAAACCCCAGTCATTTCAATTTAATCTAAACATACTGAAAAGTGAGGGAAAGTGTGCCTGGCTACACCTTATTGGCATTATCTTCATTGTTTAAACATCTTGTACAGTCAAGGATCACACTGGATTTAGAAATATGCATTCTGATGGCTCTAAGTGTTCACTGACTTAATTAGAAACAGACAGAAACTTCTAAGATGTCTCTTCTAGAGGAGCTGCTAGAAAGAAGTGGTATATCTGTCTTTTTCTTGGTTACAGAATTCAAATTTATTACCTATGGCTCTGATAACAGTGGAAAGTTACTTCTTTAGAAGACTTTAGTTCGTGATCTATCAGAGTTTACTTAAACTGTTTCCCAGCTCTCTGAAGTACACAACACTATCTTAAAACAAAAAAACTATAAGCAGCAGTTGTTTTAAAACAAAGCAGCAATTTCTCCCAAATCAGATGATTGCACAGCTCCAAACAACTGGTTTAACGTTTTCCATCTGTGAGAGTTTTGCGACCACATTTTCATCGTCTCAAGAAGTTCAGTGCATTTATCCTTGTAAACATTAATCTGCATCACACCACCCTTATAAACATTAACATATCCTGGCCTTTGCATTAATCCCTCTGCCTACATCCAAATCCCTCTGCCTACATCCATCCCACACGGATACAGCCCTGTGCCAGGGATCTGAACTCTGAGACGTGACCAAATGGCAACCACAGTTCACTCCCAGGACACAAATATGTGATCGTGGCTTTTCTGGTCAAAGGAGGAGGAGGAACAAGACCAGTATCACACCAATATACTAAATTTTTAAAATATACTGTAAAATTAAACACTCTCTGTACTGGATGGGAAAAAAAAAAGTCAGCAAAATACTTGAGTTCACATACACAATAAATCTAAAACATGTTTGGATTACACTTCAACAACAAAGTGCACTAAATTGTACATAATATAAAATGTTTTAAAAACACAACATTAGAAATTATAGCTATTGAAATAATTGTGACAAATTATTTTTCTAGTGGAAGCATTATGAACAAAAACATATCTTTAAAGTAAACAGAGTTCTGTATAACTGCACATGCCTGTAGATTTCTGGTTTTATTTAAGTTTTATTTACTAGAACTAATAACACTCAGTTTCTTGCAAGAAGCATTAAGATACATAATGCAATCACTACTAAGAGGATTCAGAAGTTGTTAAATACTGGGATTGTTGTTTGTATTTTACTGCTCTAGCTTACTATAAGCAGCAGAAAAGATAAAAAATATATAGAAAGATGTATTTCTAAAGAAAAAGAGTTTTTTCAGCTTATAGTCCTAAAAGTTTTAAAAATCTGGTAAAAGCTTGCAATAAGTTATAAGATTACTACAGAGAAAGACTGGAAATCTGAAGTCATTTTCTTTAGTTCAGGAACTCAAAAACTAGTGATCTGCTACGAACTCATGAGGTATTCCATGGAATGGGTTTTTTACAGAGTGATTTTTCTGAGCATGAAGTGAGAATTTTCTGACCTCTCCATAGCTTTGTGTTGTGTCCCAAGACTTTGTCCCAAGAAGGGGAGCTCAGGCACCGATTTTAGTGTTGTTCTGGGTTTATGTTTTGTTTTATTCTGATGGTTAAGGCTTGCATGTGAACACGAGGCAATTTTAAAGGCTTTTTGGATTTCGACATCTGTCCCTTGTGCAGGCACAGCCTTGCCCAGCCCCTGTGCGGCCGCAGCCTGATCAGGGGAAAGCACAGAGCAGACAAATCATCTCCTCTGGATTCCACTGCCTATGGTCACATTGGCTCACGCCAGCTGGAAACAGTCTGAAGCCTGAGTTCTCCTAAGGACTTCCACTCTGCTGGAAGAAGAAAGGTCTTTATGCTGTGCAGAGGTGGCAGATGCAAAGTCTGGTCTGCAGCAAGAACAAGGAGTGGAAGGCGGCTGCTGAATCATTTGGCTTTGGAATCTCTTTAGATGGTGTATCCAAATAACAGCTTCTTATTCACCTCTACAAATACCTGTAAAGATGCTCAAGTTTGAATCCTACCATCACTTATTTCTTCAGCTTGCTCTTGTCAATCCCTTCTTCTCATTGTTCTACCTCTATGAACTACTGCAAAATTCTTTCCCTGTCTTCCATCCACGTCTCTGCCAGCTGCCCAAACCCTGATCGCATCAGCGATCCTCACCTCTACAGCTTCCCACACTGCTTCACTCCATTCCTAGCATCTGCAGGCAGCAATGGAAGTTCTACCTCTGACTATAGGATCTTGTCCCAGACAGATTTATTTGTTTTGAAGGAAATGGCTTTGTCTCCATATTCTTAATTTCTCCTACAACTCTCACGCTGCAAAAGATTTCTCCATAAACTCTGAAAGACAACTAAGATACTTCCTTAGATCCCTCTCTTTGAAACTCTCCTTCACTGTGATGTTTACAAAAAGGTCAGTTTAGTCTAATACTATTTAGTCTACTAATAGACTATAATTTAGTCTACTACTATAATTGACCAGGAAACCCAGAAGTGCCTCTCTCTCTCTTTATCCCACCCTTTTGCATCCCTCATGGTTTGTGTTAACCATACCCTCTGGAGCAAAGAGTGTCTTGTCTCCAAGAACACGCAGAGCAAAGGCAGAGGAGCCTGTGTTATGCCTTTGTTATGTGCAGTTTTTCAACGCTGAAGAAAATACTTTCATTTTAATTAATGTATTCCATTCAATGCCATTTTGATTTCACTCTATTATTAGATCTGCAGGAAGTTGAACAGATGTGTATTAGCCTAGCCAATTTATCAACTTCAGCAAACGAAATGGTTAAGGCAGAAAAAGCACTGAAGTCCTTTTGAAGTACAGCTCTCAAAGCTCTGCTCACACAGCTTCTGCAGACACAGGAAGGTGGGAAGCAGCTTCCAGCACTGGGATTGCTGTGGGCCATGCCTAGAAATTGGGATAAAGCCTTTCCACTTGGGTAACAGCCCCCTGTTCACCCTGGCTGGCACCATGTACACCCCACATTATGTGACACAGTCACGTAACTATGAAGGCTTTGAAGCCACCACTTTCAGACTGGGATTGTATCTGCTCTCATCTGAAGTTGCTTTTTAAAGGTCTTGACAGTCCAGCACTGATGGGAAGAAAGATTTGAAGTTCCTCACTAACTTAATTACCATCCCAAAAGTAGATTTTCATAAAAATTTTACTTCATGAAGACACTTTTCATATACTTCTCCCAGGAGCAACAAACTGAAAATCTCAAGAGACGTTAGAGAGAAGAGTTGTCACTGAGTTAGTCTGGAAAATAGAAACTGGAAGGATAAGAATACTGCCAGGATACCAGTAAATTATTTATAATTCTTTCCATACTGCTCTTGTTTCATGGGTAAAGCTGTTAGTGAAGGTACCAATGGAGTAAAACCCTGAGGAGCAGTTTTGGGAGGAGGAAGTTAATGAGTGCCCAGGAATATTTCAGCAAATGCTATCACGTGACTGACTTCTGCTCTTCAGCTTGGTGATATCAAAGTCACTGACTGCAGAGCAACCTTTTAATTAACTTCTTCTTTCTTTAGCATATCTCCATCTGTACTTACAGCTAATGGCCATTAAATGAAGTTCAGCACTCTCTCAATTTCCAGAATGCATCAGTATCCAAACCCTCTGTTAGTGCACCACCTCACTAACTACTTACTTAGTTCTAAATAAATGCTTGGCCACTGGTTAATAATACCAGAATCTTCATAAATCTCTCTCATTTATAAGATGATGCCAGGTCTTCTAAATTTTTCAAAGTGAACAGACAACCAAAATGAAGAATCTGTTCCAAGGCATGAGTTATATAAATTAATATTTTCTTATGAAAAAAAAAACAAAAACAATTTTATGAGCATCTTTTTTTCTTTTTTTTTCCAGAAAAGTATGAATAAATCTGATTTAGGAAGAAGCTCTGCAATGCAACGTATACGAATACTCAAAAAACTTGTTCATATTACAGAGGCTTGAAAGCTCAGAGCACATAACACACTCTCCTGAACCTGCAATTGGTAAACTTATCAGGTAAATTTTTAGAATTTTTTTTTAAAGGAGGGAAAACACATTCAAAAATTCAGGAAAATTATGAGCCAATGAATTATGTCTCATAGGAATTATGAACAAATTAGTATGAGGCAGTATTTCTGAAATTTTCTGACATTACAGACAGTATTAGAAGATGACCATTGCCAGTGACTGCTTCACTGCCCCAGGCAGCAGTGAAAGTCACACCACTTCTCACAGTTGTTTACTGGATCTGGTTATTGCTCTTGGTTTCAATGTTGGAAGTCCCACTCCTGATAAATCATGCCCTACTTAACCAACACAATTATGGACAGTGCTACAGAAAGCTGATTCAAGAGGAAGAAAGCACACAATCACTTGTATTGCTTTTTAAAACTCACTGTAACTTCATTAAACTCCTATTAATGACTGTTGGAGAGAGTAAAGAATGAGGAAGGGAACTGATTTCTCTGGTGAGAAATGGCTTCCTTCGAGCAGCAGCTCAAACCCCCAGTGCCTCCGAGCTCCCAGCAGGCCCAGAGCATCTCAACGTGCAGCTATGTTTTAATTTCCTTAAACCACAGGACACGAGTCCCAGCTCCAGCAGTGTCTGGAGCGGGATATTCTGTGCTGATAACGATGCAGAGCTTTGTTTCCCGTGGTTTCCAAACGCCTGCTATGCCACAGGGATCTCACACCATCCACAAGATGCTGCCCCTCTGCCTGAAGGGGTTAACACCTTCACAGGCACCACTTTAGCACTCTCCTTTCTGAACACCAGGAGTATCCCAAATACCACTGCCCTCCAAAATCATTCCCTTCTTCCTCCTACTTTTGTAATTTTTTTCCAATTTCCCCTCACCAATCTAATGATGTATTTATTTGAACCTTGCTATTGTAGTTCTTATAATTATTATTATTATTATTAGTGTTCCTGTTGAGCAACCAAGTAACAGGCACATGGCGAGGAAAAGCAAGGAACTCAACAGCATTTCCAGAGCTTCACAGTCCTGCTTAAGCAGTGTTTTCAAATTCCTTTAATTTACCTACATCCTGCCCTTCAAACAGTTAACTGCCGAGGGAGTCCTATTAACTACAGTAAAAAGTAAAAGGATCAAAAAGCAAAAAAAAAGCAAAAAGTAAAAAGAGTAAAAAGAAAAAAAGAAAGAAAAAAAAGGGAAAAAAGGAAAAAAAGAAAAAATAAAAAAAAAGAAAAAAGAAAGAAGTAGCTGCTGAAGACTACTGAGACTCAGACAGGTAAATCTGTATTTTGGTGGCTAGAAACAGACTACAGTGTTACATGCTCTCAAGCTGAATAACACCACACATCTCTGAATAATATCACAGCCACACTCATTTGTTATTCACAGGAGAAAGAAAACTTCAAAAAGAGGATATTCAACAAGTCGCAATTACCAACAGAAGTTAAGTTATTCCCTTTCCCCACAAGCACCACACCAAGCATCCTCTAACACAGCTCCCTTGGGGCCTGCCATTGACCCAGAGAGTCAGTAACTAAAGCAAAGAGACAGGATTTTTTCCATTTGATTGCCTTTTACAGTAGCATCACTGTATCATGTTCTGGTCACTAACATTTCCAACCAGTCAATGCTGGTAAATCACTGAGTGCCTATTTTACACAATGTGTAAAACTATGTCATTACTTCAAGATGTTTAAGGTGCTTCTGCTGTTTATTGTGCTCTTCACATCCACCTGTTAAACTGAATATTTAACTCGTTGTTAAACTAAATCTGCCACTTCATTTCTTAACAAAAGCACCTGATGCCTCTAAGCTTCTCCAGTCCTTCCACTTTCCCGTATTGACTCCAACTTAATTCCTTTGTGCATTCATCCAGCTGGAATGTAAGTGAGGAACAATTATTTGACCGGTTTTGTTCATGCCCAGAATAGCAAATATAATTTGAAAATAATCTGAAAGGCAGCAATACGTGTTAATTTTGAACTACGTATGGTGTATAAGACAGAATGTACTTAAAATGTGCATTGCTTAAAAGATAAAACTCTCTTACCTGCTTTTCCATCCTGGTTGAAGCGGGAGTATTTGGAGCGCTCGAGCAGGGGCAGGCATTGCTCAATGGGTGTCCACACGTAGGTCTCTGGACACAGCAGGTCTGAGGGCCTGTACTGACCCTGGGAAGGGGAAAAGATGGAAAAAAAACCAAAAAGAGAGCAGTCATATCAGTTGCACAAGAACGCTCTGGCTACAATTTGATTTTCCAAAGAGCAAGGAATAGTTTTTAATCTAATCTACACCAAGTGAGTGTTCAGTGAAATCACAGGCTTTAGGCATTTCAGCACCATCTCAGGAGCACAAACTCAACCTTGGCACGTGATGAAAATGTAAAATTAACATAACACACTTCCACGACATCCAAAATGAACCAGGAAAGTTTTGGCTTTGCTTACTGGAACTCTGTATTTAAGTTATCCTCTGGAGTTCTGCTGAGTTGGGGCCAACACTAAAAAACTCAGCACCTCCAAAAGCAGCTCATCTCAAGTGTTGGTAATTCTAGCAAATAAAGGAGACCAAAGGAAAAAAAAATCTAATAAAAACCCCACTGAACAGTAAGCAGGACGCTATTTTTATTACATTAGTGATGGAGCATTTCGCTCATTGCAACTTAAATAGTAACACTTTAATTCATGGAGCTTTTCCTGGATTAGCTTACAGGTAATGATTAGTGAAATTCAACCATTTTTTGGCTGATTTATTAAAAAGATATTCTTTGCAGACATTCCCAGAAACTAAACAGCCTTAATTATTTTCCCTCCAGCTACACAGAAAATCACCACCTCAGCAATAATAACCTCCCCTAATCAGATCTTCATTTGATTTAAAATAAGATTATTCAGCGGCCTATAAGTTGAGTCAAAATTCTGTCTTTGAGCCATTACTCATGCAATCCATACACTCTCAACGTTCAGAGCCATATGGTGGCAACAGCAAATTAATTTTTAACTTGCAAATTCATTACACATCTCAACTTGAAAAACAGCCATACAGTAAAGAGAATGAAAAAATGTAAGGATACAAATGAAAAATTAAAAGACTGGGCATTATCAGAAGTCACCCTGCAGCTGATGCCACTAAGAGTCCTTCACATCAATTACATTAAATGGATAATTAAGATTATCATCTTGAGATGAAGTTGATTTACTGCCCAGTATCTGCTCTGAAAAAAGGCAAAGAAGCCTTACATGAAGCTGAGCAATGTTTGGGAAGGGACAATACAAAATTACTGTGACTGCAGCCTGGAGCTGAATTCCCAATTCTTTTTATACTCTTACTGTTCAACTCTTCATTCTATTTATGGAACAATTAACTTTTTTTATAATTTCCCACCAACAGTAAATTGTGGAGTAGGAAATACAAGAATTATCTCTGATAAAAAGTCATCACTGTCCATGTAAAAGAGATAAAAATAACCAAGTTTCATGCTGAACACCTTGCCAAATACCTGAGGTACTTTTCTGGAAAGGTCTGTATGACGGATTTTCTCATTTGAAAAACATCCAGGATTGACTTGGAACTACCGCTGTTGGGTTTTTTTTGTTTGGTTTTTTTTTTTGGTTTTTTTAAATTAAAGGCAAATTTTTATATTAAATTAAAACAATATTCCTCCAACTCCATTCAGGAACTGAAACCTCAAGGCCCTAGAAAATCCTCTAAAGCCAGAGAATGGAAGTGACATTTTTAAATAAACCACTTTGAAATGTTATGCTCTCTAAACAGAAATAGTTGAAAGCTGTGTGAAGGTAGTGCTTAGAGAACACTTTTAATCATCATTACTCAGATGAAACAGCTTAAGGACTTGGGGAAAAAATATGCCTTTTCAGTCATATTTTAAAAAAAATTAGAACATAATTACTTGTTGATTTAAAGACATTTTCTCAACTGGCCAAGAAGGCAGAAATAGCCAAGGAACTGTCTCTCAGAGCTGTTGCTTAAGCACAGAAAATACAAGTGGCAAATTGATCTTTCCTAGTAGCATGAGTTTAACTCCTGTCTGTAAGCAAAGACAGCCCAGGCACTCAGTTTCCATAGAAGATCCTGCTCCCACATCTTGAAATTTATCACATTTGTGAATCCCACACATGAAATTCATATCACTATGCAGCCCTCTTCTACATTTCCCACTTAATTCTGTAACATTACAGTCTGTCATAATATGGGATGTGTAAAATTAACTGCATTGCAGCATTACTGGTTTGGTTATAATTAGGAAAACCCTTCTTTAGCACTGAGCAGCACAGTAATGGGAAAAATTGATTATCCAATCCATCACTGTAGATTCAATATTTATTTCGGGCATCAAAATACCGTAATTTGGAGAGGAAAGGGAAAAAATAGTTCTGAGGTGACTTCCTTTAGATGTTTTCTTACCCCCAAATTTAGGATCTTGTTAATAAACTTCCCTGAAGGCACAGGAGGCTGCGGGGATGACACATCCCTGACCCAGGACACTCAGTGGAATTAGAGGCAAAAATGAAAGAAGCCCTTGATTCTCTTTGATATTCTCCCTTCCTAGAAATGTTTCTAAACACACCAGAAGTAAGGTAGTTCTCCTGTAAAGCTGTTTTATTTACACTGCTGCTGGTCAAACCCACATCCCATGACTCATTCCACGGAGGAAGGGGGAACACAGGACGTACCCAGGTGAGCTTCCCAATGAACAGAGTTTACACTGTATCTATATTGACAGAACTAAAAAGGGAACCCACAGGGCTTTATTAAATCAAATTAAATTATTTCTAAGGGCTTTTGCCTCCCCCCACCCTTTCCACAAGCACTTACTGTCAATTTACTTACTTTCTTCAGAATATTTAAAACCTCAATATGAAAATAAACCACTGCAAATCCACCTCCTACCTTTTTCCTCTCTCCCTTTATTCCAGGACCTAAACCTGAGAACCCACACAGATTCTGCCTCACATACATGAGCATCTGTACTTCAAGAAAAATGTTCAAATTTCATTACTCACTCTAAAATGATTACATCATCTAAATAAATTACCTCTGAGTATACTATTTATATTCCTTCTTATTCTTAATACTGATTTGCAGTATACACCCAACATAAATCCAAAATAGAAAGGGGATCTCCCAAAGGGAAGTGCTGCAGAGGGATTTATCACAGTAGAACTTAATCAGATTTGCAAAACTGATTTTGAAAATCATTTCTCTTTGGCTTCAGATTAAATCAGCATTAATTTCAGAAGCGATTCTGCCTACAGTAAGAGTTCACAACTAAAACATTTTGCTTTCTTTTACCTCATTATACACAAGCTCTTGCACAGTAGAACTGTTTAAGTTGTCCAGACCATCTTGGGAATATTTAACTACAAGACTTTCAACAAAAAGTATCATCTTACAGACCATCCCTAAGCATTGTCTCAGGTTTCAGCTTCTCAAACCCAATACCACCTGCTGATGAAATGAACTCTGTCAATATAAAACAACTGCACATATTTCTCTCTCTGCATCTACGTTTTGCCAAGAAATATCCAAGACACAAAATGTGTTTTTCTGAAATGTTTTTGGAAATAAAAAACCCCCTGGTCTAGTGGAAGGTGATCCTGCCCATGGCAGGGGGTGGGACTGGGTGATCTCTAAGGTCCTTTCCAACCCAAACCATTCTGTGATTCCTCCATCAGACTGAAGGGAATTAAATTCTTTACACCACTATGAGCTAAGGTATTCCATGCCTTTAACCATCCTGGTTAACCTGTCCTTTTTCCAATTTTGTTATTTCTTCTTTGAAACAGGGGAAAGAGCCACAGGGGGAAACCATTTAAATCGCATTGTTCAAGGAGCATAACAGCCCAATGCGTAATAAAGGCACAAATTAGATTAAAGATACAAATTAGATTAAAGATACAAAAAGATTAGATAAACGTACAAAAAGATAAATATCTGACTAATCTATCAAATGGCTTGACTAAAAAGCAATACTGAAAATTAGTATGGCTAAGGAATTCCTGAGCACGTGGTTCCTTCTACCAAGTCAACTCATTGCAACATAAATGTGACTGGTTTTTAGTAAAAAATACCTGCAAGATGTTTTATTGTCACTAATGTTTGGGGCATTTTTCCTCCTGTATAATATAAAAGAGAGAGCCTTCAAGGTGCTTTCCCTTATACAATTAGACATGCTGCATTTTAACTGGAAGCTTCTGGGACTAAATTTTACAGAGAGACTGCCAAACCCAAATTAATACTTCACACCATGATGGTTTTTTGTTTTACAGTTTTCAAATTACAATCGGCCAGAACTTCTCTGAACTTTTGTTCCACAGGAAGGGCACAGGTTTTAATGAGACTTTCGTCTGGAGCTTACTTCTTAAATATTTTGCAGAATCTGAGGGATTTGGTAAGCACTTGAGATGAAAAACACCAGCAGAGTTTGTTTTTGTAGTCTAAGTAAATCTTAGAATGTAAAACTACCAAGAAAGACAATAGTCTCAAAAATGAAGGTCAAGCACCAGTAGCACTGAAAAAACAAAATAGGAAGGTTAAACTCACATTTAATTCTTTTATCAGGCACAGTTTACATCTGTATTCTATTTTTTCAAAATAAAACCATTGATCTTTTATTAAAAGCGAATTAAGACTGCCTTCATCTCCATTTCCAGCCAGCTGCCTAAAAAGAAGTGCTCTGGCTACACAAACAAAGCAACCCCAAATTATCAACAGCGACCCATTAGAGCTGGGCAGCACTGCCCTCGCACAGTACAGCCGACCACGGGTTTATCGAATTCAGCCTTTCCCCTGAAAGACAACCCCCTGGAATCCCCCAGTAGAGTGCTGCAGCAGACCCCTGCTCCCTGATTTCATTACACAAACAGAAATAGAGTTTATGGATCCCCAGGAGAGCCCTTGGTCCGTAACTCGACCTGCCGTGTTCTCCCAGCTCGGCCGTGCCAGCCTGGCCAAAGAGCTGCACATCCCAGCCCCTCTGTGCTTCCAGCCTCTCGCGTGGCATCCAGCTGTGCAAGGCCTAAAAAACTTCAGGAAAACAACAAAAAACCCCCCTGCCCCAAAACTACTTCCACAAATTCACTCCCACCTCGCAGTCACTGTTTTAAGCATCTTTTTAAACAAACAAAAACCCCGTAAGCAATAGGCACAGAACAAAGCAAGCAGCTCTGTTTATCTAGGAGAGATGGCTGGAGACTTCACCTTTATCATCAAAAAGGATTGAGCTTACAAGAAAATATATCCCAAATATGAGTTACATCACTGGGTAACTCAATTAACAACTTGGATTTCACCTGGCTGACTGGAACTCCAGTGCCAGGATCAAACAAGCTGATTTTGTCCAAGCTGCAAACTATGAAATAATTATGGCCTCCACATTTTTAGGATCCCACAGCTGCATTCTTGAGAGCTTAGCCACCTTTCTGTTTCATTAAAAAATAATGTGTTGTAATCCTTAAAAGATGTTATGAATAATAACCAAAATTTATTTTGTAGCTCACAGAACTCTAGCACATGAAGTGCCAGGCCTTGCTCTTCAGAAAGATGTGTGCATTCTCATTTAGTTACATCATCATGGGCACAAAATCTGTGTTAAGGGAATTTTACAAGCAGCCAGGGAGCTGTAAGGTGCTTCCCAAGGCACCTCAAACACAGAAACTCAGAGCAAACACCCACCTCCTCCCATATCCTTTGGTTTCCTGTAAGTGAAACGTAAATATAATTTGATGTTGTATTTCCAACAGAAATACGGAATCATAGAATGGTTTGGGCTGGAAAGGACCTTTAAAGTCATCTAGTTCCAACCCTTATCTACATCAGTTAATTATGCTTTACTTCTTTTAATTGTCTTTCTAAATGTTCCCCAGTGATGTTTAAACTGACTGTCCAAAGCAAATTTGTATATAATTTGCCAACTTGCACCTCTTTTTTGTTTATTTCCCAAATCCATGTAATGTATTAAGAGAAATAACTGATGATAAACCCAAATATCTGGATAAAAATACTTCTGACACTTGTTTCTACATGTCAAACAAAATAACTTCCTATTGACTATATATTCATACTTGGCTGTACTTCACTAAATATTAAAAAAGCACATTTCAGAAGGTTTTCATAGTGTCCCTCAGGTAAATAAAATATTTCAGGTAAGTGTAAAACCGATTAAGATAATGAGTAAAAGTCAAAAAGGAAAGCAGCCAAGTTTCACCTGCAGTATCCTACAATTATCATGTAATTATTTGGCCATTAACTGCCTACGTGCTCTTAACCCACCACAAAAGTGGAATTAAATTAAGTTTATCTTAAATTTCACTGAGATTTGAGGTAAATCTCAGCACTTTATTTGCCTAAGCTGCTCTGCAAAGAAGTACTTTTAAAGAAATACTCCCTTTCCCCTCAAAATACGTTCAAAAACTTTTACCGTTTCCCTGTTTTCCCAACACATGCTGTTCCTAGCAATCCCCTGAATTGTTTGGATTTTGCTATCTTCATAGCTTAAGGTACACTCCAAACAGCTGTTTTCCCCTTGTCCTTTTTCATAGAAATTATCTGAAATATTGAACATTTTCTAGCTTGTTTTTGATACTGGGAAACAGCCAGCAGGTGTCTGAAAAGGCTCATGGGCTGCGAGAGAAAAAATTGCTTTCCTCTGAGGTAAAAAGGGAACATTAGGGACAGGTTTTGATTTTTTTTCTTTTCCCCTTTAGTCTTCAAGTCTGTGCAGCTCTTCTTCATTCTTTTTTATGCCAATATTATCTTCCACTCACTGAGTAGAACATGCCAAGGGAGGCTCTGGGTGTTTATGTTGAGCTCCAAGCCACGACCTGCCGCACATTAATATTCAAACACACCATCCACAGGATCCAAGAAGCCAACAAAGTGCTGCTTGAGATAAAGCACATCCACGACCACACTCCAACAGTTCTCCTCTCCAACACCACTGTATTAATCAATGAGATAATTCTGGTTTCAAGTTTTAAAGTCAGCAGTAATTAGTACAGTGAGAGCCTTAGAGAGGGCTGCTGCATCACCTCTGCCTTATCAGCTTGGGATGCAACTGTCCAGAGCTAAAGATAAGACACAGCCCTGGGCATCCTCTCACAGCCACTTTCAAGCACTGCTCTCTCCTCCAAGACTTCTTGCTAAGAGATTGTCCTTTCTCATTTACAAAGAGCAGTAAGTGAGAGTTTTCCTTTTGCTCTAAGCAACTAAAGCCACTCTCTTATCTAAACTCACCGTATCAAAGCCACTGTGTCTGGAATAAAGTCACTGATAAGGCTTGCACAAAAGATGAAAAAAAACCTGTACGTTCAGGAATTACATAACAAAAATCTGATGACTAGATAGACACATGCATATTTAACTGAATACTTAGGAAAATTTAATTTAAAGATTTGCAGGGGGCAGTTGTCAATTTTTTATATTCCCGTTCTTTGCACTTAGAGATTTACTCAAGTCAGTGGGTGTCCAGTGTAAGGTAACACCTCCTAACTCAGACACAGGACATGAAATATCTCTGCCTATTCCCACTCCACACCTCTTACTCTCAGCAAGAAAGATGGACAGATATATACATACAAATTCTACATTTGTGATTTTAAGATTTAACAGTAGCATTCACTGTTTAGATTAAAGCTCCCAGGCTGGATTTTGCCCTGGAGATGGTGTTTCACACTGCAGAGCCAACAGTACAAACATTGCAAAATGGTCCCTTCAAGACCAATAAAGGGCATTATTTACCCTGAAACTGCTGTTGTACCGTGGTTCCAGACCTTTGATGACAGCAACAGCAAATTCATGGATTCTGGACTGCCCTAGGGTGACTGTTTATCCAAAGCTGAAATAATAATATCCAAACGACAGACAAGTTTGAAGATTGAAAATGAGAAACAAAGATAAATACTACAGGTATGGAGCTTACATAAAGTTAGGGCCACTTTTAAAGCATGTTTTCTACATACTCTTACATCACCAAACTACCGATTTATCTATTTTGCCTTCTTTACATTTCCCAAGGTTCCTTTCTCTTTTTTTCTTGTTTATATCTCCTAATCTGTGCTGTACACAATGGTATTTTATTAAAACAGACTATTAAAACCAAGTTTAGCTTTTGATGCTGTTACATAAACTTTGTGTTTGATGTACACAAAAAAAAGAGATGCTGATATGAGATGGCACTTACAGGAAAACTCTACTGGATGGAATTCCAGAGAGTGCCACAAGAATATTAAGACCATTAGAATATTAAGAATATTATTAAGAATATGAAAACTTTCCATAACTTCAAATATTGCCATTTTATCTCTCTCATGCACTAATATTTAGTATCAGTGACACTAAACTGGCAGAACAGCAATGTCCACACGAGATTGAGATTCCAAGGAATCTTTCTAATTCAAGGTGTGTTAGTACACATCTAGAGACTGAGATCCACCATGAACTCAAAAGTGTTGTGTGTGCAAAACATTTTACAGGAAAAATGATTTCGTGATTGTAAATAAAATATACAAAAGCAGCTAACATTTACTGGAAATTGCCATTTAAAATCCAGTTGGGAATGAGCTAATTAAAGATGGTACCACACAGTTGTTGTGGAGCTGGAAGCCAGTTATCTGTCTTGTCTGTAGAAAGGCTACCCAAGACTGCTAAAAAAACCAGCACAATTTGAGAAACTGAAGAGGAAAACAATAATAAAGAAGAGTTAAGCTTGTACATTTGAAGGCTATTAACTTACTTGAATTTGAGCCAACTTTTTCAACAACTTCGTATTTTTTTAAGCATATTACAGAAAAAAAATCTAATATGAATTGCCTTTTTACT
The DNA here is from genome assembly GCA_013397055.1 of Pachycephala philippinensis. Lineage (NCBI taxonomy): Eukaryota > Metazoa > Chordata > Aves > Passeriformes > Pachycephala > Pachycephala philippinensis. The sequence goes on along the minus strand of VWZT01008032.1, from coordinate 336,531 downwards.
GCAAAAAAAATCAAAGAGTTTGGGGGAATAAAAATCATATGATTACTGAAATGAACCTTGTTTACTTTGAATCTGCAGCAGAAATTCTTATGGAGACCCTAGCATTAAATTTGGAAAGGGAGATTAAAAAGAACTATGACAGAAAGATAAAACCCAAGTGGGGGCCTCAAGAGGAATTCTTCATTAGAGACACAACCAACTCTGTTGACTTAGGTCTATCTCAAAAGGAGTTTATTTTGGCAGCTGGGAGAAGCAAAAGAAGAGAAAAAACCAAAAAAAAGAAACCAAGAAAATGAGTGTTTCAATCATGTGGATCCCATATCTTTCTCTTGAAGGGTTGCCATAAACTGACAGCATTTTTTGAGTTCATTAAATTAAATGTATGAAATTAAGAGTTAAAGTTTGTTTTCTTATATTTAATGTAAGGTGAAATAATCACAGGAAAAATATGCACAACCTAATAGATCATAGCCACGCTTTACCCTTCCAGACACAAAATTGTCACACTGATATCAAATAGCTTTAAACATTCATTAATACCTCACTAGCTGGAGTCACATCTAAAAGAACAGCTTTCATCTGTAGCTTATGGATATATGCCACAGGAAAGCTAAATTAATTCCCTGTCAAAGAGGCTTCTGCTATGTAGTTATCAAAGTAAAAACACCACACACCATGTTTACTTAATAGAAAAAATAGATAAACAAAATTAAATTGAGAGAATTTAAATGAAAGTGAGCATGTTTTAATTTTTTTTTCTGTACAACTGCACAGTGGGAAGTGGAAAATTAAAATTCAACAGAATTAAAGCACCAGCATGGTGGAAATGGGCATGAGGGTTTAATGCACAATCTTTTATTTTTATTTTATAAAAACGTTGGCTGTGATTATGATGTGCCAAACAGTGAACCAATGTAAATTAGTTTCCTAATCTTTTGTGATACTGACAAGAAATCATTTTGTGACATAAGACTCACTTCAACTCCAAACTGTTTTTTCTCACCTTCTAAAGCAACAATTCTAAAAGATGACAAGAGGAAAGCAGGTATATTATATATATTTACTTTTCAGGTATCTAAGAAGTCTCCATTTACTCATTTTATCCATGCACAACACATTCATTGCTCTTGCAACTTAATCCAACTGCACATTCCCAGCTCCTGGATAAAATCATCCAGGACTGTGCACCAACAGGGCACATGGAAATCTGCTTTTCTTCCTGCCCAATTTCTCTGGATTTTTGATGTTTTTGACAATTCTTTGCCTGCACATCACAGAGTTGTGGTGTTCTGTGGTTACTTCCAAGCCCTTTTTCCCCAGTGCCCATCAGTGCCCAAGCTTTCCCCATCTTTCCCAGCGTCTCTCCAAAAACTCTCTTCAGAGCGTTTTGCCGGAGCCCCAAAAACCTTCCCTTCTCCCAGCTCCAAAAGTCAACCCTTCATCCCAAGAACCCCAAGACACTGGGAGCCCCTTTTCCAGCTCAGCCTCAGGGATCAGCTCTCCCTGTGTGACCGTCCAGACCATCACACACCCCTGGGAACACCACTCTTGTCCTGGCCTTCCCCAAAGTCCTGCTCCAGCCTCCAACAGGGCTCCAAAAAACCCAGCCAAAACCACGCAGAACTTGCCAAAAATCCATCCAGACTCTGAGGGCAAGAAAATAAGACCTTCCCAAGAAAGTCTGGGCGAGGGTAGCCTTATACTGAATAAATAATTCCGTGCTTCTCGTGCCCAGCTACCGACTCGGCCTGTGGAATATTTCAAGACATAATAAATAACAGACTAATTGCCGGCTTTGCAAATTGCGAAACACTGATACTCACAAGCTGAAATATACTCCTAATTAAGAATTCAGATGCATGATGTTGGCTTTAGATTAAGATATGCTATGTGGGGTTTTCAAACTTTACGCAATTAAATCATGTTGAAAAACAAGCTCACTTTAAAATTTGTCAGTCCAGCTTTTTTCATTTCTAGTTTCTTTCACACATCTAAGAACAAGAAACGATATTCTCAAATCAGTAATTCAGAACAGTACAAGATTTTTAACTTCAAGGCTTTCTACCAATACATGGTACATGAGACAAGTTTTTTTAAGCCCAGCAATAAAAAACGTAGTAAAAGCCAAGTAATTTATCTTTAGTCATTCAACACTGAAATGGACATAGCCCAGCACTGAAGAAACAACCTCAAAAACAGTGGCACATAAATGCAAATAGATGTTAACAGTAATTTTAGGATAGAAGAAAAAGAGTAAAGTTGTAGGACAAAGCGAGACAACAGCACAGGAAAGTTCATTAGTAAAACCTTCATTTTTGCAGGATCTTGAATAAATAATATTGTGAAATTCAAGGTAATGTATCCTCAATGCACACACAAAGATGTTATTCAGACCAAAAATCTGAAGGAGGAAAAAGGCAATGATAAATCTCAGTCTTTCAGTGTCTACAATTTGTATTACAAGGGTAATGCACCTCTGCCAAAAAATCTAAACCCACTTGTCTCCCTTACATCTGCAGATTAAAAACTGAATAAATAAATAAAAAGGCTCACTTTATGTTCCAAGCATGTGTTAGAACTTAAACCTTAACAGCAACCAAAGCAACAGCTATCTGCACAAAGGATCAACGAGTATCTGTACAAAAATTCTGGACCACCGAAACACGTGTGCTTTAGAAGAAGCTTCTATTGTCCCCAAAAATGTTTATTTTCATAGTAAGTTTTCATTCATGAAACAAGCACTCTAATTTTAGGTCGGTTTTGTTTGTCGAGTGTTTGTTAAACAAGCCTGCTTTGTTTGCTGGGAGAGGGGAATTTGTAAACAAAGCCTCAGTGTTCTCCCAGGAGTCCCTTCTCGGCAGGAGAGCATCCGACCACCTTGGGACCACCTTGGGACCACCTTGGGACCACCTTGGGACCACCTTGGGGCCATCCCAACACGTGGAGCTCACACCACAGGGCTGAGTGCAGCAGGCTCACCACAGACAGAGCCTGTGCTGCAACACCACCACAGCTCTGCCACCCCAAAAGAGATGGCTCGTGCTGCCCCAGGCTGCAAAAGTGGGAAGTGAAGCAGCACTTCACAGAAGTGAAGCCACTTCCAGCCCAAACATCTGTGAGAGGCAAGAAGCAGAATCTGAACTGCCACCACAGCCCCTACCAGCTTCCCATCATCTTGGAATCACAGAGCCATGGAATGGTTTGGGTTGGAAGGGACTTCAAAGCTCAGCTCATTCCACCCCCTGCCATGGTCAGGGACACCTTCCACTATCCCAGGTTGCTCCAAGCCCTGTCCAACCTGGCCTTGGACACTTCCAGGGATCCAGGGGCAGCCACAGCTTCTCTGGACAATCTGACAGCACCCTCACAGTAAAGAATTTCTTCCAATATCCCACCTAACTCCACCCTCTGGCAGTGGGAAGCCATTCCCTGTGTCCTGTCCCTCCATCCCTTGTCCCAAGTCCCTCTCCAGCTCTCTGGGAGCCCCTTTAGGCACTGGAAGGGGCTCTGAGGCCTCCCCAGAGCCCAGGACATGTTTGGTTTTCTTTTCTTCTCTGCCTTAACACTCCAAACTGAAATCCAGGCTGTAGCTCCATTAGTTGTCAGAAAAAATACTGGAGAGCCCCAGGGCTTCAATGCATTCCCTCTGAGACCATGCTAAATAAAAGAAATTGATGAAAGAATTCAAGAATAGGGACACTAAACAAATGTAGGAATAAGACACCGAAAACATGGCTAGATAAAAATGTACTGAATTTTTGTTAAGCTGTTTTGCAGGAAACAATAACTGCCTGAGGACACAATACAGTAAAAATAATTGTATCCTTTCAACATGTTCTTTTTGACATTGACTTGTTTTCTATCTGCTCCTTATGTTATTAAACTCTGTCTCCTTAATTATAAACAAAATACTAAAACTTATAATACTGGAATTCTTGTCAAGTAAGTTCATTTTTATCATACAAAGCTGAACAAAATGGAATTACAGTGGGAGATTTTGTAGCAGTCATTCCTCGTGCAGCTTTGCATCCATTAAGCTCCTGGCCCTGTAAAACTGCCCAACACTCTTCTCTTGGTTGGGCAGAACACGTTCACCATTCTGCTTCCATCTGAATTACTGCCATTTAAGGTACACAAATGTCTACTTGCATGTTTAGGAAAACAGACTGTTTAACATTATGTATCCCCAAAGCCTTTGAGCTGAAACATCAACACTTCAGTTTTCTCTTAATGCCAGATGTTTGGAAACTTTGCTTTATAAACACCTTCACGGTAAAAAACAAATTTGAAGGCAAATGGGCTGGAATTAGTAACTATACTATAGGCTATGTAAGTCCTGATCATTCCTGGTAAAACCTGGTAATTCAAGAGTGTATTAAAAATCCACCCAAATATAGTATTAGGGGAGTATTAAATTAGAACTGCACTTAAAGAAGTCTAGCACTTTGTTGCCGTTCTAACAGTTTACAATCCCTGCTTTTCAGAGTTAAAAATAATTTTAAATTGTCCAGGCAATCACCCTGCTTTATTTTAAAATCAATAAAGCTCCACCCTGTACTCACGTGCATGCCTATCTTGAAACAAGAAAGCAGCTTCATGCACTTCCCTGCACTTTTAACACACTTCTGAAATAGACAACAAAGTGTTATAAACACTTGTGTGCTTAGCATATACTATGTCAATATTTATTGGCATAATATAAGTTTAAATGACTAAAACTTTAATCAGTTTTTAAAACTGATTTAAACAAGTTTAATTCAGATCTGCACATCTAAAGAATAGCAGCCAAAAATGTTTCTGAACGTTTATGCCTCTAAAAAACATACTGTAACATCTCTCCACCTTCCTCTCTTCGCCCCAAATGGAAGATAGTTAAAAGCAATTAACAACAAGCCACACAATGCCAACTGGTAAAGACTAAAATGGAAAGAACATAAGAAAAAAAATCATTAAATAAATCATGGATCAACCACACTGCCCATATAATCACTCAGCAGCCCTTGAGAACACTAGCCCTAATAGCTGAAATAAATAAATAAAATCAATAGATCAGTGGAACAAAAAGCTCATCTTGTCTTCTGTCCTTTCACAGAACAACAGGGCATTTGTGTTGGGACAAAGACAGATTTTGGGTCCTATGTACTTTTGCTCCACAGACCCATTCTTCTTCAATTAATTGACAATGGAGTCATTTTCATACTCTTTTTTTGTCATCCCATCTCAGAGTTATTTGTGAAAACGTTTTCATTCTGAACAAGAAAAGGGGAGGAAGCAAACAGTATCCTATGCTACTAAAAAAGATGATCTACTCCCTTGAAACCTTTCTTGTAAGAATCCCCAAATTATCCAACACATCTAAGACAGCAAATAACTACTCTGAACAGCTTCAGTCATTCCTTTTAGAACAGTTCAGTTCATCGTTGGGAGCAACCAAACAAAATAAAGTTTTTGGCAGTGGTTAATTCTCACAGGACAAGCAGAAACCTCGGGGCAGTGTCTGAAAACACCAAGGAGGGCTTTGAGGTTGTTGATTTTTAGGGGTTTTTTTAAATTTGCACTCAAAAAGACAACAACTCATCAAGCTCCCAGGTCTCCACAATAAGGCAACCTTTGAAAGCCTTTGGGAACTGATTTTATTAGATTAAGAAAAAACTTTAAAGAAGCTGTAACAAAAATATTTCACTTCTCCCCTGACCCTCCTGCTTGGGGCCCTGCTCTGTGCAGCCTCTCAGAGCCCTCAGGGATCTTTGGGAAAACTCAGCAGCACCCAAGCGCCTGCCAAGCTCCACAAACTTCAACTACTGTCTCTAATACCAATTAAAGAGAGCATAGATTTGTTTTTAAATTCCTTGCATCTAAATAACGGTGGTGGCTACCACAGGATAACGTGAAATAATCTTCTCCCCTACCAGGGATATGCTGGTGGTGTGAAAACACAATTAATTACCATCAGCTGCAACCCAGTACTATCACAGCCTCTCTCTACATTTTTATTATTCATTTGTTGCTTTGAGCTGTCGCTGCAGGTATTTACCATAATACTATAAATAGTAATTTACTACAATAAGGAAGATAAAACTCATCCGGGAGATCTCCATAAGCACTGGAAGGACAAAACCACAAAACCCTCTTTCAGCTCATTTAATGCAATATTCTCTCCTGAAAGAAAGGAAAATGCAAGTTTTAACACAGACTTAGCTAAAGCAGAATGGGCAGCAGAGAAATTCAACAGCATACACACATTTGCTTTCACAGTCACATAGTCACAAACCTCAACACTAAAAATAACTCAGCCCACATCCCAATTTAGCCCATTCTGAAAACATTGTAGTTGCACAATTCCCTTTTCTTCTCCTCCTTTCCACCCTTTCCCCTTGCCTGCAGAGGTTACTATCTTCTTGAGTACAATGAAGGCAGTAACTCACGTTATAGAAACAAATGCTACAAGCTGACCTCAGCATCTGAGGGCCTAATTTTAGCCACCATTCTCTAGGACAAAAATACATTGGTTGATGAAAATCTTCTAGGCTGCATAAAAAAAAAAAAATTACAAAAAGCTTATAAAATGAGACTTGGAGAAGGAAGTGAGGGGTATTTTTGGTGGATGGTTGATTGGGGTTTTTAGGGAAGCCCATGAAGAGAAATGTTGGTAACCATCAGGTTTAAAAAGAAAGGTGTGGCAAAAAACCCCTACAAAATCAAACACAACAACAACAGAAAAGAAATAATAAGTCTATTCTTCAGGAAGAAAAGCTTAGGTGAGACATTAAGAAAAAGAATTTCAGTGGGATGACCACCAAAAACCAAGAATATATAATATATATATTGTTATATACTCTCACCAAGGCAGAGAGACATGCATGAGTCTATCAAGGGAGGCCCTTGGCACACACATCCTACAGGTTTTAAAATTTAACACAAATATAACTGAACCTGTGTTGCACTAAAGGGATGGACTCCACCATCCATGATTCCACTTTTCCCTCCTGGGTCCAAATCACCCACCTCTATAGGATTCTGGGACTCTCATTCCCATCCAAGTACTGATGTTGAACTTTTTGCAAACTAGACTGTGTTTAACATCAGGGTTGAGGATAAATAATAGAACCTCATTAATATACTCCTGCTCATTAATTACACTTTTACTTGGAGACTGGGTACAGTAGTCGGCAGCTAAACAAACTCAGACAAAGAAAATAATCATTCATAATAATGAATTGTCATCTAGATTATGTGTAACACTTCAGAGGAGTGTACTGTGATACCTCTGTAAAATTAATGAGGTCTTAGTTAAACCAGGCCTCATTAAAGTATCTCCCATTAAACCTTTCCTGGAAAATTGGAGAGAAAACATCTCTTGTGTAGATTAACTGGCTTGTCAGCCAGCTCCTACTGTAAAGGCCACAAGTGAAATATGGCAGAGCCAGGAAAAGCAGGAGCTCCAGCCTTTCAGACCAAATAAATTCCTCTTGACAATATTGCCTAATTAAAGCTAATATAATCAGCAAAACAGCAAAAATAACAGCAGCTGGATTTGGAGTTAAATGAGAGATCCAATACTCCAAGTGTTGCCACCTTCAATAAACATGGTGCACAGATAAAATTAACCAGTTTCAGTGACTCGCACCTCGGTGACAAATTTGACTTTTCTGTAGGACACAAGAACTTTAATATTCTGCCCAACATCTGAAATCTGGCCTGGCTATGAAGAGCTTCACACAGGGACTGTGTCAGGAAAAGTGAAGAGAATTATCTTCATAAATATGTTTTAACCTTTTCCATCACAGCACTGCACAATGTCCATCTCTGCACATTAAAATTCACTCACTTTTGGGAATTCTCACAAAGAGACATTTAGAGAGACAAAATTCAGAAGCAAAGGGTGTTAAGCAGTGTTTGAGGGCCATCCAAAATGATTAAATCAACAAAAAATGAAGTCGATGAACCAGCACTACATCAATTCATTTGCTCGATAGAAACCTTAAAAATACTCTTAATTCCATGCATTCTTACACTTACTAGCAAGGACTAATGGGTTTGTAGAACTATAACTGGAAAATTCTGAAATGGGAATTTTGACCTCATTGCTCAGATGAAGAAAAAAAATTAAAGACACGTGAATTGTGAAATGCATTATTCTCCCTTAAAAAAAAACCCCAAAAAACCAAAACCACAAGACAGCCACCCAAACAAAATCCACAGCTTTTTCGTCTCTTCACAATTTACAGTTCTCACTTTAACTGTTGGTGGTTGCTATGGTGTCCCCAAATGAGCCTTCAACTAAGATTTAGTGTAAGTCAGAAATAAGCAGGGAATTTATGACTATGCTGAGTCGTGAATTAGACATGATAAATTCCTACCAGCTCCCATCATTCAGGAGATGGTTTGCTTCAGGTTTATTAACGTGATCCTGCATAAATCTTTTTAGCAGCTCCTTTTGACAGAGACAGGCAAGTTACCTCCAGTAACTCTGAAAACATCCACCAGGACAGGACTGGCCAACAATTAAACAAACTGTGCCTCTTACTCTTGGGTTTTTATGAAAATAAGGAAGGATTTTAGCTCACTTAAATCTTACACATATTAGCAAAATCACATTTATTTAAAAAAATTACAGTGAAGCTGTCCCAAGTTAATAGAATTCTTGTAACAAGTAGAAGGTGTAGAACATACCCCTGCTGATGTGCTAATGTAGGTAGTTAATGCCACATTAATCACATTTCTGTGTTTATTCTTCACAACATTTGAACTGGGAATCCTGAACATACAGAATATGTTTGGGTTTTTTAAGGACCACATGAAAATAACTTGATTCAAACCAAGTTTATTTTCTCAAGGTGGAATAATGAGAAAGAAACTTGTTGACTTCAGAGGTCAGCTGGGACCTACAGAACAAACATCTTCTGCCCTGATAAAAGCCTAGAAATAATACAATCAAACATAAATATATATATTATTTTCACTTCATTTCTGCTACAAACTTCAGTCATCTTAAACTCCATAAACAACTAGAAGGAAACAAGGATTTATAACATTAGGAACATAAACATTTCTAACATTAGAAAAATAAATCCCCAGGGAAATGTTCACTTCTCTCCCAAGGGAGTTCTAACTGACAAAAAAAGTAAGTCCTCATTGAAACTATTTTACTGGGAAAAATAAAGTTAAGCAAAAAGACATAGCTGGGATCTGTGTCTGTTTCTAGCAGAAAAATGGGATTGCAGAAAAATGCTGTGTGCAATTCAGCACAGCTTCAACAACTGTACTGAGGAAAAATTGCAATAATTTACCAATTACATGCAGTAAAAAACAAAAGCTTAGGGAAAAAAAAGTGAGTAGTTGCATTCACTTTCTTTACCTGCTATGAAAACATGGAAATAAACATGGAAACTTATATTCTGCTTTATATAATTACATTTTCAGTGGAAAACCCCTGTCAGCATGCAGTTATGGCTGTTGCTATCCAGAACAGAGCATCTCCTTACTCCTGCTTGTTGATGCTCATGATAATATGGTTTTCACAACCTCTCTACAAATGTCTTATAGAAAAAAAAACAAAAAAAACCCTAGAAAGTGGCCTTCAACACTTTGTAAGAAGCTTTTAAAAGTAAAGAAGAAAAGCTTTTAAATATTTATCACTAGCACGACATCAAGAACTAAAGAATGAATAATTTTTCACCCATGGTGTTTTGATTCTGTCCCACATTCTCATGGTTGTTTATTCCAACATGTTAAGTTCCGTTTATTTGGTGCAGGCTTTCAGATAAGGAAAGGTGAAAGGAAAAAAAAGCTTTTATGGAAGGAAGAAACAAAAGGAAAAAAAGATAAAGAAAGAAGGGAGCAGCAAGTTGGAAGGGACTCTGCAATCCTGAATAGAGCACCTGCCTTCTCACAGCCAAAAACCAGCCACCCCTCCTAGTCAAAATACATTTGATAAAATACATGCAGAGAGATAAGGACTTTTGCACTAGACACACCTTAAAGGAATATTAAAGCAATTTGATTTTCAGAACCATTTAACACATGTACATCAAGTCAATCACCCAAAATCCTTCTGGAAATCTTGGTCACTGTAAAGATTTCTCAAAATCCCTTTGGGTTTTAATGCCCAAACTCCAATAGAATTCAGAGCAGTCTTTCTCTTCAGGCACTAACCCAAACCACCAGAAGGAACAGCTGGGGTAAGGCCAGAGCTCTGAAGAAATCAAAGTTCAATGTTCAATTTTAGCTGCTGATGCTCATACAGAGGAGGATCCCAGCCAGTGGGGAAGTGCAGGGAGGAAGCAGAAGGAAGGAAGGCAGGAGGTGGATAAAAACGATGTTAATAAGATACACACAAAAGCAGGGATTTACCTCCCCACTTGTGCAACTTATAATTCTCAGGGCTTTATTACTATATGTTTTTGTCTTTATTATTTGCTGTTTGTTTTTAACAGTCTTGCCAAAAAAAAGCAAAACCACCGCGTTGCTGAAACTTTTATTGCTTTCTTAGAGTAAATAATGGTTTTACAATGCAGATACTTCATTTCCTTATTATCAAATGGTGCTGCAAGCAACAACTTGGCACTCTATAACAAGAACCGACTTTTCAGGATATTTAGTTGACTATTTATGACCTGTTCACATAAAAAGTTGTTTTGTACTAATTGCAATGCAGATTTATTCCTATAAATTTACAAAATTAATCCTGGAAAAGCCACTAGTTTCAGGGCAACTTCAGTCCTCCAAACTAATCCCAGCTCATCGTATTTTCCCATTTTAAGGTAAGTAGTAATATCAGTGAGAAAAGTGAACAAAAAGATGCTATATGGAGGTATAAAAGCACTTTTTGTGTGGAACTGGACACATGTAGCAAAGCTTTTTGCTGTTCAGTGGTAGAACCATAACAAGCACGTGCTTACACCCCTAAAATCACAGAGGAGCACATTAAGGCACGTCACATTAAATCTCCTTCCCTCACAAATTTCACTTTACACAGCAAATCGGAGCTTACCAAAAACATTAACTAAATTCCATAGTGAGCCATGGTGAGAGAGTCTGGACAGGGGAAGATGAGTCAGACTCCTGTGGATCTTGTGGATGAGGACATGCAGCCTACCACTGGATGCATTTCACCACTGCACGAGGAGTGATGCTGAAATTCCTGAAAGCAGCCAACGAAATTGGCTTTCGAGTGCCATAAAATTCCAGGGGCACCGCTCACGACCACAGTCAGTCCGAGGTATTTAGTTTAAGAATGATTAATCACAGTTGAATCAGCCTTTTGTTTCTTTTCTGACATTTCAGAGCCCTTTCTAGTATTCCCTCTATCTGAAGTCTGGCCATGACTTGATACCGAAGGAGACTGTTTGAAATAATTCCATTTACTTTGGCCTGCATACAAGTCTGGATAAAGGTTTCAGTCAAAACACCTCTTCCCATCACAGAATGGTCTTAAAATGGCACACAGAGATAACACAGCAAGAAGACATTAAATCTGCTGTGCACTTCAAAGTGCTCTGAGAGTTATTTACCAGCAGCAGTGGGGTGGCCTCAGGGGAAGCATATCCTTGACCAAAACAAGTACTGATCCATGCTCCAACTGCAGTGTTTGCATGCAAATACCAACACTGAAAAAGCCTCACAAAACCCAGAACACTAAGGAAAGTCACGTGGAAAATGTCACCAACAAATCCTTCCCAACACAAGAACTTAGAGGAGAAAGGGATTTAAGGTCAACAGAGGCAAATGCAAGGCAGCAAATACACTTATTATTTATACCAGAAACACAACCTCAAAATCTATTTAATGTCACCACCACAAGACTCAAAACCAGTATCAAAGGACTGCAATGGAAAGAAGAGAAAGGACCTCAAAGAGTTCAGAAGTAATTGGAAAATGTGAATTTAGTAACGTAGAGCCATGCAGTGAAATTTTTTACTTCAAGGATGCAGGGTAAAACAGACAGAATATCAACACAGGAAGAAAATCCAAGGTCCTCTCAAGCATTTCTCTGATATGGCTGTTTGCTAAAGGTGCTTCTTTTATTTCTGTAATTCCATAAACATGCTTGCAAATTACTGCATTTAACTGAAAACATTAACAAGTACACAGACAGGACTTAAACACGAGAAGCAACCCTGAGACTAACCTCATTTTCAAATAAAATACTTTCTTATACTTAAAACTTTATCACACACTCCAAAATGCATTAGGAAAAAGACTTTGCATCATATGATCGTGGAAAATTTTCCAGGAGACTGCTTTCCAATGTGAGAACTACCACATCTAACAGAGCCTGAGAAGGTTTCCCACAAGGTCGTGAATTTCTTCAGAGATCCATTTTAAGCTTGTATTACCCTAACCTACCCAGAAAAAAATGGAACAAAGCCATTGCTTAAGGTTTTTCACTGGATTTTTCCATATTAACATAATAGGACTACAGGAATCCTTTTGTCTCAATTTAATGTAGATTTTATTTTACCAGTTTGTTAATATTAACCCATACATGGGAACAAATCTGAGAGAGGCTGGGAACTAAAATATACCCTAATAGTGCAATGGAGTCCCTTCCCCCATCTTAAAATAGTTTCACTGGGACTCCTCTGTTCTAAAATCACATTGCAATCAAATGTTGGCTGCTTGGGAACAAAAGGAATGGGAACAGTGAGTCAAAAGGGAGCTTTATTTTAAAAACCTCTGTAATTATGTCTGATCCATGGGTTAGTTGATACTCTAACCATTCACCTTCCTGCCTGAGAATCCAGAATTCTCCTACTCTGTTACTTTGCCAGAGGAATCCCAACTTCAGGATCTGCTTCCAGGACTTTCAGGCCTCCAATCTTCCACTGGATTACACAATATCCACACACCAAATTGTACCATTTGTAGAAAGAGAATCCTTCAGAGGAAATGGCCACACCCTGACCCCCAATAACCCCCCAGATCCTGTGCCTTCAATGTAAATAAGAGCTTGTGTTCCCATAAAACACTGCTCATACAGAGAAGTGCTCAGCTTCCATTTCTCAACATCCCAGGACAAATAATTTACAAAGAGAATTACAAGAAGAATGCTAATAACCCAGTGGAGAGCTTTCCAGCTCCTTCTCTTTCTTTCCTTCATTTAATTTCCTTACCTGACACCAGTTTAACAACAGCCACCCCCAGCCTGTCACTCTTCCACAGCAATATCATTAAGGGAAGGGAGCCTCTAACATCTCAATTACACTGCAATAAAGCAAAGTCTTCGACCTGTAATGCCTCTAAATCAACCAGGCATTACTGAAATTACTTAATCTGCAAAGTCAGTACTTCCCCACCCTACTTCACCACTCCCAATCTCTTCACAAGAGCAGCAGCATTATCCAGATGCATTTCAGAGCTCAGTTGGATATTTTGGTTCCGGTGTTCTATTTCAGTGAGGGTAAAGTGGAACTACAGAATTAATGTCAACCTGATTTTCAATTCCATTACTTTTGTCTACTTCTGAAACAAATACACCCAGGAAAAGAAATATAAAACAGAACAAAGGCCCTTGCAATCCATTTATTAGGTTATTGCTGTCCCAACAGAGAACATTATGTGTGTGTCTGTGTGTGTTCTAACCATACATGTACAGGCTTTCTTCTTATCCTCCCCTGCTCCAGCTTTAATTACCTAACACATTGACTTGTGTAGACTTCTGGAAGACTAAAATGTATATTCTACCAAATCACAGTCATATCAAGTAGTCATTAATTCTAAGCGAGGGAAGAAAAAGAGCTTTTGTGAGGGAAACAAAAAGTGAAATATTCCCACTACAATTTAATCAGTTTCCATTATTTAAGAATGAAAGCTAGAAGCATTGTGGGAGTGTTATATTCTGGATGCAATCATTTTCAAATTGCAGCACAGGCTCAACAGAACACAATAAATAATACAAACAAATAGTGGCTCCTTTACTGCACTGCCTCATGTACGAGCTTTATTTAATCCATGTACACAAAGTTCACGTTTTTAGTAAAACACTGCAAGCAGCTGAACCCGAAGTTTCTTATCCATTAAATCTTTCAGAACTGAGATGTTTTTTGCCCTTATAGCCAGATTTGTTTCTTAAGTGCCCTGGTAAACTAAATCCATTCTTTTTACAAGTCTTGAACCACTCAGGTTGTAGAAGAGACAAGGGATGTTAAATTGCAGTGTCTCAACATAAACAAATCACCCCAAACTTTTAAATATCTCCGAAGAGTAGAGGAAATAATCAAAACCTTTGGTTCAAGCTGGTGATGTGACAGTTTTTTCCAACTCGCCCATTTGCTTCCCTCAAACTTAATATTCTTTCTTTGGCCAGCAGATGGACATGATAAATTCAAATTGGCAAAGGGGACACACACACAAACATATCATCTATGATAACAAAACAAGAGGGATTTGTTATTTTCAGTAGACTGAATCATCATGGTCACCTGTAGTGTAGGCCATAATTAAGATAAAATTCCTTCACAATCATCACTTTAATGAGCCTCACCATTTTTTGGCTATTTGAAAACCAGCTGAAAACACTGCAGATTTTTAGCAGATTTTGAAAGGGGGGGAAAGAAAGGAAATGAAAACACTGCACCTCTTTCTCTAGGTTTTGTGAGCTTTTTATCTTTCCATCTTATTAACAGATAAAAATGGTTATGTGTAAGTGTTCAGCAAATTGCTATCAATGTTCAGTACTCTGAAATTGCATCATAACAATATCCAAAAGCAATGATACATTTAAAGAGAAGAGGTAACACATTCACAAGATCTAAAAACCACAAGAGAGACACTCTCAGGCACTGAGGTCTCAAAAAAGGTGAAGCCAACAGGGGTTACAGAGGAGTCAGAGTGGTTGCTGTAAATGTTCTGTGGCTTCTCCTGATGCTCTCCTCAAAAATCTGCTCTGGCTCAAAATCGCTGCTCACCAAACTTCTCACTGGTTTCACGAGCAGAGCAAGTCCCCAGACTCTAACAAAAAATAAAGAGGAAAACCCAGCCAAGCCCAAGAAGACATCTTATCACTGCCCAGAGTCACTAAGCAACAGTTACAAATATGCCAACCTCAAAAAGGGAGAATTTTAGTGTATTGGAAGAAATGCTGTAAACACGAGATAGCCAGGTAACCAAATGACAAACTATTATCTGACAGCCTTGGAAACCTCTCTTAAGCCAAGATGTAATAAATAGCACATGCAGCTAAATTGGAAAAAAAAAATAAAGTCCTAAGCCAAGTTAAATAGTAACCAACGTTCAAATTTAACCATATAAAGTCTACATTAAAATCCAAAATGACAAATAGCAAATATTATATTACTGTGAACACTGTCAAAAGCTTTGAATAACAGCACACTAAGGAAATAAGTGAAAACACACTTTACCTTGTATCTCATTTTGGGGCATGAATGAATGTAGAAACCCATATAATAAAAACAGAGATCAGGAGCTTTTTCATGAAGCTGTCTAGTAAAAGCAATTTCCCTGTGAGGGGAAAGAAAAGACTAATTACATTTGAATACAATTCTTACAGTCATTTTACCTCTTCATATTGAAATACTTTACAGTTACCTGGCTCTTGATCTATATAAAGGACTAGACTTCTATAAAGTAAAAAATGAGGATCATGAACTCCAAACTAATGTTTTTAAAAATCCCAAACATAATAAACTGAAAATTAATACTTGGAAACCTAACAAACAAATCACCGAAACGCACAACACCATGTCAGGCTTAAAAATACTTCCATTTTTGTGTTTTGGTCTGCCAACTGCCTGATTTGAAACCTAAATAGAAGTGACTAAGAGTCTCTGTTTAATAGGTTTCTTGTTAATATTCATGTGCATTGGAATTCTACAGAAACCTGGCCCAGCTATTGCACATAGACTGGTTAACGTGGAAAACATCAGAGTATTTTTAAAAAATAAGCTTCAAGGATAAGCCTCTTGTTTGTTCTATCATTTATGCTCCAGCAATTTGCATGTAAAAACATCCATCTTTATGCAACAAAAGGTATTTTTACCCATCCCATGTTTGTTAGTATGATTTTCTTATTTATTCTGAGAGAAAAATGTCAATGGATTCCAAAATGAGTTTGCTTTTTATCTTACTGGCACAAGGAAAGCACTGTTACTACAAAGACTCAGCCAGTGCTTTGTCTGTAATGATCATTTTTGCAGCACTTCTACCTGTGCAGATCACTTTTGTAACAAATTTGATAAAAAGTGGATGCTGGTTCTTACTTTCTCTGTCAAAGGGATAAGAAGATGTCCCTGCTCACTGCAGGGGAGCTGGAAGCGATGATCTTTAAAGGACCCTTCCAACACAAACTATTCTCTGATCCAAGATATGAGTACATACATATAGGAACCATCTACAAATACTGGAGGTTCTTTATCACTTAAAATTAAATTAGTATCATTCGGTATTTCTTGATTTTTTTTTTTTTTCCTTTGATAAAATCGGTGTTTCCAAGCAGCTTCTCCTCCCCTGGTTCTTTACTTACATGCCTACATATCTCAAATATTCCTCAGATCCTATCCTTTCTACAACTCAGCAGCAAAATTTCTCAGAGTGGCATGAAGTGGAAGTGACAGCAACGCAGTCCAACCTCCTTGGAGTAAAATTGGCAACAGCTTCGAAGGTATCAGATTCCTTTGCAACTTCCTAAGTCCTCCCTAGCTCAACTTTTTTTTTTCCCTTTTTGAAAGAAGAACGAGGTTGGCTCCCTCCAGGATTGTTGGGAACTCATTTTTATTGCTTTAAACGCTGCAGAATTTACAAGCTGCTTTTTCACAAGTTGAGCCACGCACGCATGGTGCAGCGACAAAGCTTTAAATTTATTATGTAGAAAATTTAAAATAATTTAAAGAATTCATAAGCATGGATTATGTCAGTCTATTATTACATAAAGTAATGTGATATGTCCAAATACTAAAAAACAATTCTTAGGGGGACTTAGTATTTTATGTTATATGTTCATCTTGCAAGGAAAAAGTTAGTCTAATTTCAAGTATCTAGCATATGTAATGGAATAGTTCTAAAAATCTAGACCATTAAGAGAAAAAAAGATCAGTTCTAAGTCATACGAGTTCCACCATTTTCCCACACTGTTAATTCTGATTAATCCTATAAAATTGTCAGATCCTAATCAAAATCCAAACCAATCCAGATTAAACTTTTAAGATATTAAATTGCACATGGTTTATCAGTTATAGCGAAAATTTATGAACTAATTGTGGTAAGAAGTCTCCTAAAAGTGGTGTTTGTGCTTCACACAGTTCAAGTCGTGCCCTTTACCCGCCCTGGTGGGTGACACTGAACAACAGCTGAGAGGCTGCACCTGCAGAGAAGGTGCCTCTCAACAGGAGGCCTTGGAGAAAGGAGAAAGCTGGACCTCCCAATTCCAGTGCTCCTTTTGCACCTGACAGAGTGCAGTGCACATCTCAACAGGTGAAAAGATTCATGCTACAGCTTCTCAGACTGAAACTTGCCAATAGACATGTCTGGCATGAGGCTCCAACCCAGCTGCTTCATGAGCACCTCCCTGGGAACACCACATTTGTCTGTGGCCAACTTACTTCGTGCCAACAGAGAAGCAAAAAAGGTACGAAAAAAATAGTTACACAAGTATTTCCACTCATTTAGTTGCATTTTTTTTCATTTATAATAACAATGGAATCATAAAATTGCCTATGGAAGAAAACCAGTAACTTGCAATTTCACATACAAGTTTTATTCACAGTGAAAAGCAATACCCACTATTCCTACTGTTTTGCAAGACCATGTTGGATAGTTAATTCAAGGCTTTAAAATTCATAGGATTACTCTCTCCATCAGCCTTTCTGAAGACAAAGATAATGAGATTAACATACCTGAAAAATATACTTAGTGCTAGTACAGCCGGAGACCACTAATTCAGAAGACAACGCTTTTTACATACTGTGTTATTTATGATCTCAATGTGCATAAAACTATAAAAGTGATTAATTTCATTTGGTGACTGGGCTAAGAAAAAGGTCAAAGGAAAAATTATTTCTACTCAAACAAAAAAGGGGCTTTTCCTGCTGGAACCAAGCAATACTAAATTATTTTCAGGGGCAATAAAAACGAGGCATTCTGTTTCTGAGTGTTTTTTTAATCTGTAGAAGTATTTAGCTAACTAGAAAGATACATCCTTAGTCAAGGATGACAATTAAAAATTTATTTGGAAGGCAACCAACCCCACAGCTACATTGCTAAGGGTAATATTACTAGTATATATTTAGACTAAAAATAAAAGCACAAGTTTAGAAACAAGTATCAATTCCTACTATTCCGTCCAAGCAGGTAACGAAAACGTCCTCTTACCGTAATGCAGAGTAGACTCCCAAAGATAAGAAAGAAAAGTCTGGATCGTAGTACAGATAGACTGAGGACACACAGTAGGGCAGGATATCAATTACACCAACAGCAATTATCTTCCCATCCAGCCAGTACTGCTGGTGGAAAGAGCCATAGCCACATTCCGGTCCGTTCGGGGCATGCTCTGCCTGAGCAAGAACAAGAGAGGGATTAACTCCCTGATGAACTTTCAGCATGAAAACAAATTTAAAGAGAATTTTAACACATAAGTAAATATTGTAAAAATTTTTGCTCGCCATCTGTATTTAGAAAAAGGAAAAAAGGCATTTAAAAGGCAGGGAAAACAAGGTTTGTTAGTGGATCTTTTGTGCCCTTTGCTGTACTCGTGATGGGTATAATCCACATATCACACATCCCAAACGTGCATCTGAAATAGCCTCTGCCTTCCAGTGCTTATGGTACTGAAATGACAAACCAACGTGATTCATCAAGTTATTAATGAATTATTACATGCAAACCTAGTGCCACCAACACTCCCTGTCACAGCAAGGACCCTCCAGATTCTCTCCTCCAAGCAATACAAGCACTTTAGCCACAGAAACTGAGTTCCTCAGAGTGGCCATCACATTTACTTCAGAGGAGCATTCATAAAAAAACCTGAACAGCTTATTCTTTATGTGATGTTTACTCTCTGTAACTAACAAAACACCTTTTATCCAAGAACCTGAAACTGTGTGGCAACAAAATCTGTGGAACCTCTTCTCTGTCAGCCCACATCAGAGCAAATCCTGCAGAAACACCAAGGGACTGGCTATTGTTGTGTGCTGTGGTTTTGGATGTGCACTGAAGTTTGACTCTGGATGGGGTAAAGCACCTCGAGCCAGAAACTGATGCTTGAAGTTAAGAAGAAAATGATCTCCCTAATTTAAACTGTATTACACAACCAACTTTGGCATGCCATTTTCTCCCACGTCAAGTTTACTTTAATCCTGAATTCCACTGTGCTCAACTTAATTATCCATCTAGTCGTGTTTTTCACTGCATTGCCAGGTCTTCAGAAAGCTGCTTCTCACTCAATAAATCTGACAATATTGCCTGCTATTACCAACTGTTTTGCATTACAACAGCAGAAGGTGGGTTTAATCAAGTATTTTGATACAGTAGCCCAGACTGAAGAGATGATAGGCAGGAGAAGTTGCTCTAACTGGTACCACATGTGTCAAAAGAAATCAATCACGTGAACAAAAATCATTTCAACTGGCTTACCCAACCAGCAAGTTCCAAAATCAAGGCCACATAACAATATGTTTGCATTTTGATATAGTTATATAGCATAAAACTAGATGTGGAACTACCAATACCCTAAAAGTGAAATGATGAAACATTTGAGACGTCCATCTGCAGCATGTGAGGACATTAAACTCAGATATAGCACATTAAAATGGGTTTCTCTTGTTCAGGTAAAGCCCACTTATCCAACAGTTACGGTTTCATTCAGTATCATCAACTTTTCAACAGAGCCAAATGAAATCACATGGTCAGTGGTAAAACTTTTAAGCAGGGACACAGTGAAGTATGAGATGTTCTCTAAGGATTTCTCAGCACAGGTTAAGTTCCCTTCTCAGAGTGCAGTCAGTGACAGAAAAATGAAACATCTCAAAGCCACGGGGAAATGTGGTTGGTAATAGAACACAGACTTGCTCAAATAAGTTTCAGTTAAAACAGATTTTCTTTCTGTGTCAAAAATTCATCATATAGGATTTAATGAATGCTAAAGAAGATAGTCTAAGCCAACATGGAAAAGATTTTCACTCAAAGCAAAGTCTTCTGAAGTTAAACAAATGCTGTGTCTGCGTGTGACCCCAAAGCTCCAAAGAGCAGCGCATGGGTTTGGTCACTGGACCTCTGCAAAGTGAAGTACTGACATCAGGTAAAACTTTACCAAAAGTACAACCTGCAGTTATTTCATAATGCAATTACAGTGAAATGTCAGGAACATAAGAGAGCCTATGTTCTGGAACAAACCTAACGAGCACAGCACCGATTTCAGGCAAAACAGTCGGGGATCTCCATTACATTAAGCAAATAACATTTTAAAGAGAGTAAGATTTCCCTCCACCTTCAAAAATTCTCATACAATGTAATCCTTTGTAATGCTTGTCAGTATTACATTTTCTCCCATTTCTCAATGAATACTTGGCTCCTTTAACTTGATTTCCTGTGCACTATCCAGGCAATTTGACCTGAAACAGGTCTAGAATATGAAACATTTTCCTGAAGCAGCTACACCATTTCACACCACTGACATCTCCACTGGGACCATGTTTGTCAAGGGTGATGCAAAATACACCAGTGACATCAGGGGAGCAAGCCCCAGCAGAAAGGGTTTATCTTATCTACCCAAAATTATACATTAGCCTTGGAATCAATCTAGAGGGATTATTTAAAATTATTTAAAATTAACAGTTTATAATCCTATTTCAATACAATGAATTATTATAATCTGATGATATTGAAAAAATCCAGGACAAAATCTAAACCACACTTCTCCCTTCAATGTTTAGACTGTCCTGGAAAGGAAAATACAACATATTCCATTACATGTTAATTCTACCTGTCTTCATACCCTGCTAGCCAATGATTCCATGAACACATTTGATTGCTCGCATTTTATAACCCATTATTAAAATTTAAATATTTAACAGAACTGGCATTACATATTGCCCAGTTAGTACCTCAGTGTACTAACTGCTTATAATTGAACTTCAATGATGGTGAGAGCACTCGAATTTCTTCAAAGCACATTGGTCTGTCCTTTACTTTAATATTAGAGGTGTTTTGCTTATTATAACTAACAAAAATGGGTCATGCCTGTACAATGCAGGGTTATTTTTCTCTGGGAGGTTTCATTAAATTTCTTATTTTCTACTTTTCCCTTTTACCCTCTGCTGTGCATGGAGGGAGGAAGAAATTACTAAATTTATGCTATCAAAGAAAAAAAAAAAGCCAGGAAACCCCTGACTTCTCCACTCTAGTGGAAATTATTTGCCAAATAAGCAAAGTGATTAATTCCAGCAGTTCCTTTCCCAATGGCACATGCACAAAGCTGCCATATGGTAGATTTCTGTGTCTTGGTTAGCAACACATTTCCTTTCCAGAACTCCATCCTCCTTTCATTAGGGCTTAGTAGGACACTTTTTACAGAGCCACGTTCTGTGCCTGACTGGAAAAATCTAGAATTTGAGCTACACTGTCAACTACTGAGTCAGGACAGGGACATTAAGCTTAAAATGCTGAAAGGATTACTGAAGGCACAAGGGACTTCAGTCCCAAGAGGTGCTGAGTCCCATCATGGGGATGGCTACAGGACTGCAAGGAAGAAAAAAGCAATTTGCCAAAATCTCTAAATGAAATGAGTTTTGATTTAGTCCTGAGCAGTGCATCAAATGTGACCTGGGAATTACAGACTTGTAAAGATCTCACTTATTAGATCTCCTAAAAATTAAAGTTTATCAATAAACAAAATAATGCAAAGCAGAGGCTGATGTGCTTTTTAAAGCACAAAGATCAAGATTCACAAAGATCTTTCAGTTCTTTAGAATTCAAAAGCATCTCAGCATGGTTAACAGGAGAACAAATGATCATTTGCATAACAGAAAACAGATCACTTTCCACCATGCTGGATCTATTACACTCTCCAGACTGGAAGGTGAATCAGTGAAGACTGAATGATGCTGCAGCAAACCAAGATGATGATTTTAAAGCATTCAGGATGGTTAAAAAAGAACTGAATGTAAACAGCTCCAGAAAGATCCCATAATACTGAGTGATGGAAATGCAGAGGAGATACCATGGAGCATAAATGCATGCTGCAAAACATATTGCTATAGGCACACCCAAAACAATGGACATAAATCAGCAGTTCTTTCAAAGAGATGGTTTTGACAACTATTTTATAAAATTGCCTGTTTAATGTTTAACACCAGGCAAGAAGAAAAAAAAAAAAGGCTAAGCAGCAATTAGAGAATAATTTGAGAACAAAACAAAATTATCCCTCGACTGCATAATGCCATGGCCCATCCGAGTGCTGAGGCTCATTCCAGCTGCTATTTCAGCACAACGTGGAGCAACCTGGGCAGGACAAACCCTGAGATGAGCATCAGGGATGCTGACACAACTGGCCCATGACATCCCCCTCACTCACTGGGCACCAAAACGCAGGAAGCACCCTGAGCAGTCTGGATTTTCCAGGGAAACTTCTTCCATGAATCCTCCCACCCTGGCAAGAGCAGGGTCTGAGCCCACACAGTTCTGCCTGAGTCCTGCAGGCCATTCCCCCGTGCTGAACCATTACCACCATTCCACATCTGCCTGAGTACACTGGTAAAATGGCAAATGGTTAAATGCAGCCTCTAAAGAGAAAGGATGACTAGAAAAACCACCTCAAACAATTCACTTTACATTATGCTGTTTACCGCTAGAAAACTGCCTAGTTTTCTGCTGCTACATACTGTATCTTTTTTTTAAAGCATTCATTTTTTCTGCCAGAGCCCATAGCCAAAACAGAAACTAAACTGAATAAAATGAGGAAATAAAAAAGACAGGAAGAATTTGGGTGTTCGTCCTATTTGCAGCTAATGATAACATTAAAAACTCCAAAAATTACAAATTGAAAACATGTAAGGTTTAAATTTTATTTTAAATTATTTTTGTTCAAAAGAGTAAACACACTACACACTGCTAGATTTGCTTGTGGCAACTGTTTCAGAATAAAGAATTTCAAGAATCCCTTGGCCTCTGATATATAACCCCTTTTATTTAACTTCATCTAATTGAAGACATCTGTAGTGGTGCCACACAAAATTTAATTCAAGCTTCGAAATGTCAATAAAAAGTGTCTGTAAGAAACAATATGGGTATAAACCTGGCAGGGTAGTGTGCACCAACATCTACGTAGCCATACAAAATTAAGAATATAATGGCAGTCTGCTGCCTGAGTTGACGAGGTGATAAAAGCCCTTTTCCTATAAAGTCTAATGAGCTCTATTACTCCTCAGCTTGCAGGAATGCAAAGGCCAGTGGACTCAGCAGAGAAAAGCAACAAACTCTGCACACATGGATTCACTCAAAGTGCGACATATCAAATTACCAGGGTAATTACTATAACCTGACAATTTCATTACAGTCACGCCGTCCTGAACTCTTTAAGACTAACAAGAAAGACACTGCAAGGAATCCATGGCAGTTTGCTCGCTTGAAATGAAGGAACAGCATCTCTCCTCAACTTTTACCTCAGATTGTAGTCAAATACAAGTTCGGCACGTTATTTAGTAATACGTTCTTTTCTTTTCATAGAAATAAATCAAAAACCAGCAAAGACACAGGGTTTTGTGCTTCTGTCTCTTAATGCAGTGCTGTGAAATTCAGTGGTAGCTGATTACCCTGCAAAGGAGCCATCAGGCTCCTTTGGAAACTCAGCAGTATCTTCATTACCAGTTGGTGGAGACAGGAATTCTGTGCCAGCCACCTCCACCACCTCTAACAATGGCTGGCTGTCTACAGAGTGTAGAGGACACTAATACATTCATTAAATAAAATAAATTAAATATATTCATTTCAAAACTCCCGTCCTGAATGCATACATACCTCCAGAGGGGAATCACAGAGGAATCGTGTGAACTGCATCAAGGTGGGTTCATCGGTAACACATGCCCAAGAAAACAGCCCAAAAATGCAATGCAGAGAAAGAAAACTATTAGCAATGCTTAAGGATACATTAGTAGTCAAATACACTCTTTCAAACCAATATCTTTGAAAAGCATCATCAGATTTTAAGAGTTTAAATGAAACTTACATAAACTCTCACATTCTGTTTAGCAGTACAAATAGATATAGTAATTAACTATGCAAAGTACTTGCTTTTCTATAAAACAGGAGATGGTTTTTTAAAATGTGATGGGAGAGAATTATCACCCTGTAATACAGGTGTGTCTCTGGTGTCCTTTATTTTAAATTACACATTCCCTCCTCTGTGACTCCTTGCAACAGGGAGTCTTTTCCCACTCTTCCATTGGCACCTCCCCTATCACCAAAGCAAGGGGGCTGGGGCCCTCACATCTCTTAACAGAAATTAATTAATTTACATTCAAAATCAAAAGCAAGCTCATTTTAAGTGTAAAGAAGAGGAAGGGAAAAGAAAAGAAAGAAAATCAACCTCCTGAA
This sequence comes from Pachycephala philippinensis, assembly GCA_013397055.1. Classification (NCBI taxonomy): domain Eukaryota; kingdom Metazoa; phylum Chordata; class Aves; order Passeriformes; genus Pachycephala; species Pachycephala philippinensis. The sequence goes on along the minus strand of VWZT01008032.1, from coordinate 311,988 downwards.
AGTGCAAGCATTTCAAACCTGGATTTTTTTACTCAGTACAAAATGATGTGCTGCCGATAATTAGCCAAAAAGGCAATGTTTTAATGATCTGGGGCTTGTCCAAGATTCTTAGAGTAAAACAACACATTCCTTATTTATTCACTATCATTTACTTATTTGATACAAATACTTCCTTATTGGTGGATTCCACACTAAACACGTTGCAAAGTTCTGGTTTGTATTTAACCCCAAACACTCCCTTGTTAAATGAATAGTTTAATACACATTTTAATTCCCCCTCTTGTAATGGCTGGGTGATTTAGTAAGTCAGTAGTTCCCACATTGCAAAGTAATAGTAAATAGGAATCTTCAATTAAAAGTTAGATTAAAAAAATGTATATAGACACCAACAAAAACCTGACTGTTGTCAAGAATTCCATGAAGTTCCGAGATTAATTAAAGGGGAATACAAAAAATTGGGGTGACTGCTTGTCAGCCATCCTGTTTTTCCCAGGGAAGGGGAGGAGAGGAAGTCAGGCAGCAATAAAAAGTGCCAACAGTGTAAGTTGCTGCCTCCTCTTTCTTATCTTGTCCTGCTGTTCTATGGATGGATGGGAAACCTTTGGATTTAGACTTTATGGAAGAACACTGAATTTCTATATGGTGATGGTGAAGGCAGGAGATTGTACATTTCCTACAATCTACCATTTCTATCACTCTAAATTACTTAAGAGTTTGGAAAAACAAATGACTGTGGTATCTTAATTAAACTGTAGAATTATTTTGGTTTGATGGATAAGGAAGAAAACTACCAATAATATTTAAAGAAAAAAAGGGAATTAAAAATTTGAATTATTGAGTTATTTTCCTGCGATAAAAATACAGAGTTACAAAATCTTGCAGTGTGAGTGCATCAGTCCCTACAGCCAGTGGTTTTAGAAAGTGCAGGTTTCAGACAAAATAAACCATGTGTTATTAATTTTCATGTCAGAAGACCCCCAATAGTTCTTAATCTGTAACTTTAGCTTTATAGTGGAAACTAAACCCTATGGTGAGAAAACTGGGCCCACAAGACTTTCCAAATAGTTTTATCAATTCTCCAGGCCCTGCTCCCCAATCCCTGGGCTCTGAGAGTGAAGGGGAACTTTTTAGGTATACCTAAGCATAACTTCTGCTGTTACAGCTACTAAGAAAAAGAATTTTAACTGCACCTGAATTTGTGTCACAATCTTAAGGGCAAAAAAACCACTGCAAGTCTTGTTATAAATTATTTCATCTGATGATACCTGGTAAAGTTCAGAGGTTAGACAATTTTCTTAAACTATACATTTATTTAAAAAAAAGAAAACATTAGACTCAGTTTCCAAATTAACTAACTCATCTAACACTGCAAGATTATTATGAACACAATTAAAAATTATTCAATAAACCATGAAAGAAATACAGCCAAAAGCTGATGTTGCATGTAAAATAACTCTGTATGTCACACAAGCACAATTAAAATTCCTTTCACAAAGCCATGCTTTTCTAATTTTAATTTCCAACTGATTTACATAAACTTTTAACAGCTATATAACATATAAGAAATCCACAACATTTTTACTTTGGTGCAAACCAATTACAGCTGCCAGAACGAATCAACTCAACAACAGGGAATAAGTTTAAATATAATTAATAAAACTAAGAGAAGAAACACATCACAGAGAATGAAATCAAAGGGAGGAAAAAAGGCAGAAAAATAAAAGGCAGGTTGGGTTCAACCCAAAGCTACTTGCTGGAGTAAAAGCACGAGCACAGCTTTAAAAAGAGGTAATAAAGCAGAGTGTTAACACCTGCTCCCTTTTACACAGAGGGGGGAAGAGATTCAGGTGCTAAACTGGAATGGGTTTCACCTGGCAGCTCAGGGATTTCTGCAAGGGAAGGTTCCTGATGTCTCCCAGGGACACCACAGCCTCTCAGGAAACCTTCCAGGTGCCATCAGAACTGTCCAATTATCCAAGATCTTCCACGAGAAGGCATCACAAAAAGCATTCATTCATCATTTCCTTTCTGACAGTGTTAGAATTTGCTCATATTTGCAGTTCACTGTCAAGGAAAACTGAGTACTTGCCCTTTTTTTGGTACACAGAAGGGTGAGCAACGGATATGGGATTTGGGCCTTCCTTCTTTTTGATTTTTAAAATCCAGTCTCTGAATGGGATTAAAATAAATCAAGCATTTTGGTCACGGGTTTTTTTTTTTTGCTTTATTTTTCACAGAGGTGCTGGGCTCATAATAAAATCACAAATAATGATGACAAGTCATAAAACCTACAAATCCAGTGCATCACCTCTGTGCTGCCATATTCTGATTGAAATAATCTTCCTTACCCACAACAGACTAGAATCAGTATTAACCATAAAGCTGTGCAGTGAAAAACTAGAAATAAGTCAGTGTTTCAGTAAGGAGAGGAGAAGCAGCTAACTCTCCCACGGAAAAGAAAACAACAAGCCCAACAATAAAAACAAACTATCTAGGAAAATACACTGAAATTGAGCTGAAAAATGAATAAAATTCTTCAACTTCTTGTAAAAATCAGGAAAATGGGACAAAGTGTAGCATTTTTACAGGAAAAGATGGTGCCAAACCACCCTTGAACTGGGCAATAAACTAGAGCCCAGCAGAGGAATCAATGACCTATCCTAGGGGTGGCTCTATTTAGAATTTTCAGTAACTGCTTACAAAATACAGGAATGCTAAAAGAATAGAGTTTCAGAGATATCCACAGACCTGAAGGTGAACTAAGACCCTTCAAAACATAGGAAGAAGGATTTAAAGTTTACAAAGGAGAGAGAGGATTTAAAGTTTAAATGCATGTCTCAAATGTAGTTTTCAGTGAAAGAACCGGACTAATGAAATAATTGCTGATACGTTTCAGCTACAATTTCAATTCCTTTATGGAGTGACAAAAGTCACTGAGGCTTTCTTGCCCAGAAGAAACCTCCTCTCAATATATTGGAGGTTTATCAGTATTACAGTAAAGATCATTTAATTTTATATGGATTTACACAGAAAACACAAAGGCAAAATCAGGAAGAACAATATAAACTGAGATGCAAAAAGAATCTGAACTGGAATGATAAGACTGGGGACAAGTTACTTAATTGTCTGGATGCCTAAATTCTTTGGCTCTTATAGGCATTTCATGATAAAATCCATGAATCCACAGCACTGCAGTCACGAGGGCCACACAAATAAACAGAAGGCATTAGGCTGATATAGAAATATTCATTCTAAGTCTTTAAGTCAGAGCTACCAGGATGTGAAATGCAAGTTCACTGCAGTGAGATGTTCTGCCATGGCTTCCATGAGCTGTATAAAAACGTATAGAAGGCTAAAAATAACCACAAAGGCTATTGATTTTTCAGCATTCTCTCACTGGAATATAAAAGAGCAAACTAGGTTAGACAGACTTAAAAGTTTGGAACTGATCAGAACATGCTCCTTGGCATCTCCCAGACTACTCACTCCATTTTCTCTATTAGTTCAAGTGGATTCCTGGGAAGCAATTTAAAAAAAAAAAAAAAAAGGGTGAAAGAAAAACCCCACCAGACGTATTTCAGTAATTTTTTGCACCTTTTCAAACAGTGTATCTTTTGTGTGTCCTGAAATTCTTTTCCTCCAAGACAAATATTTAGTTAAGCACAAAGCAAAGAGAGAGTCCAGCTACTTTCACAGAGGGAACAGACAGATACTGTTTTTCTACAAGTTTGTCATTATGAAGCCCTTGTGAAAAGTTAAATAAAACGTTTGCTTCAGGAGGTCCAAACAGCAATGAACTGTTCACTCTTGCTCTTTCTGGAAACTACTGTAGAATTTTTTATGATCTTTTATGGAAATGTTTTCTAGCTTGTGGAGCTGCCACATAGCTTGTTTCAGTTACACTTCAGCTGTGTTTCTTAAAGACAAAGACTGCTGTCAAAAGACTTGAGGATTCTCACACTGGGTCAGAAATGTGATGCCTCTGATGAGATGATACTTCATTAAGAAGAACTGCCAGAGAAACCCCTTATATTATCCAAATTAGCCATTAATTATTTCATTGGGATCACAAAATTTCCTTCTTGGGATGAAAAGAGAAAAAAAATGTTTTGACTGAATTTGTTTCACCTAAAATCTTTGATCCAGACCTCCACAGTTCCACACCTGTACCTATCATTTCATCTATCATATCACCTCAGCATCATTGAAACACCAATTATCACTGGTCTCAAACTGGCATTAACCACGGAGTGCCCACAAGTTCAATTCCACAGTCACGGGTTTTTGAAAATCCTCTGCTCTCCCTCCTCACATAAACTCTTGATGGAAAGCTGTATTTACATTGCATAGGTGCAAAAAGGCCCTCTCCACACTCACTGAGCAATATTCAGCTTCATTGTTCCCATACTTTTTATTGCTACTCTGAGTATTTTTATAGTTTTTCACCTTAGTGTTATTCTCAAATAACCACCAAAATTCTACATTGATTCTTAGGATTGCCTTTTAATATAGTGAGGTTAATATTAAACTAGTCTAGCAACAGATAGTGTATTGTAATGCCAACAATCTAAGAATATATGCCCAGAAGAAGCTGTTAATATGTCCCATAACAATCTTTGTTGGATTCTGAATTGAAACATAGGCAGGTTTCTAAATATGAAGTGTTCGGCCAAATATAAAACTAAAAACTCTTCCTAAACTAAAAATTTTCCAAACACAAAAGTGTGCAGGATTCTCCCTGAAAAAAAAACTTCAACAACCCCCCCCAGAGTAGTTTACACAAATTAAAAGGGAAAAAATCCTGGATATTTGCCAGTTGAAAGCCCAAAGCACACTTCTTACTATCCTGATAAAAAGCCCTGGGTACAGGACAGGATTTTATTCCCTTTATTTAAAAAACTCCATGGTTCTATAATGTCTGTGTAGTATATTAAAAAGTCTGAAAAAGAGGAAGAAAAGTTTTGAGGTCTTCGAAGTAGCATTTTCCACCCTTCCTCTCAATAACTTAGATCAGTTTTACCCTACCTGGTACCTTAAAGTTGACTCAGATAACTCTCTTCCCACACAAATTCAGTATTTAAAAAAAGGCTTCTAAACTACACGAAAATACATTTATGTGTAAAACATTCTTCAGTTTACTTCCTGCAGAGATCAAATACAAAATGTTGATTGAAGTGACAGAGTATTAGCTCCTAATTGTGAATAAAAAACCTTGGCCAAGCAGTCTCATGGACACAGAATATGATTTACCAAGACTGAAAAAGACCCTAAATTCAAACCCATCAGCATCAGTGCAAGTTTTTACATTCAGTAGATGCTTCAGAGAAGGTTTTATGTCTCCCCTGGAATTATCTAAGCCTGCACAAACACGAGGCCAAAGAGAAGAGATAAAGGCAAAGCAGGGAAACCCCCATGGCAAGGCACAAGGAAAAAGAGGATGAAAATCTGTTACACAGAAATCCACTGAACAGAAATCCACCTCCTTCCTACTCAACACCAATTCCCAGGACAGCCTTTACACCTTCAGGTGGTGGAAACCTGACTGTCCCTAACACACCTTCCTAGGCTGAAATGCTTCCATCATAGCAGAAAAATCAAGACTCTAATCAGACCAGGTAATGCTTGGTACAAATCTAGTAAATAGCTCAGTCTCTCTTGGCATGCCTCCAATTTTTGCATTATTATAATTAAACCCATTTATGTCAGCAATTATAAAAAGGGCAGAGACTACTTATTGTTATGAGACCTATTATTTTACAAAACAAAGTGAAAGGGATTTTATGGCTTTCCAGAGTAGCATTACAGACATCTCACACAAAAAAAACCCAACTCTCCTTACACTCTTTTAAAAAAAACCCAACTCTCCTTACACTCTTTTGAACTAAAGCCAAAAATTATGATGTGGTTTTACAATTCTACCTGGAAAACAGCCCCAGTTTACAAGGTTTCACTTCTGCAGGTAGCTCACTCTCAGGAACAGAAAAGACTGATTAGCTGACCAATAATAAAGTTGCACATCTGCAGTAGATAGAAATGAGAGATCTGAGGTAGCAATTTCATTAATTCTGTCAATAAGGAGGTTGTGCCACCTGCCAGAGAAATGGAGAACTGCTGCTTGTTCAGAACCCCACGAGTATTTTTAATTATTTTTAACTTATTAGATTAGGATTATCCTGCTGTAAACACCCTTTTAAGAGCAGGGTTTATCCACATGCAATGGACTCTCATCGAGCCTCAGAGGATCAGCTGGTGAGATATTTTTGCACTATTCCTACTGCAAAGGTGAGTTCCAGTTGAGCAGTGTGCTTGGCAATGCAATGGGAATAAAACTGAGATTTTTAAAACCTTCACCCGTTAAATTAAGCAAGAACACAAAAATTGAGGGAGAAACATAGAAAAGGCACCAAAGAACTTTAAGGCAGAAGATGATTTTGCCATCAAAAAACCTGAGAAATTGCAATTTCAGTATTTCCCACCATTTAGCTGTGCATTTTAAGAAGCTGTTTTCAGAAAGGTGCATGCAGTGAACTGTACCTCATTTTCCCCACAGTCAGAAGGTGTGTCCTTGTGTACAGACATCTGATACTTGGCAAATAAAGTGGCAGATTGGTTGAAGGATGATTTGAACTGGGGGTCCTCAAAGGAGACAGGTACTAACCTCACCTTCAGAGCAAGGGAAATAGAAGCATTCTGTTTTGAGTGCATGTCATCAGATAATCTGCTTCTGAAGGTCAGGCTAGTGAAAGATCTCCTCCTATCCACTTCAAAGCCTCCGAAGTCAGTTTTCTGCCTTAAATATAATAATAAGACAACTTCCTATTTTTACTAATATCTAACAAATCAACTACAAATTTTAGTTTCGTTGCACAGTCTCGAGGACTTCTTAAAATGTTTTATTTTTAATGACACATCACTCATTGATTGCCCTGGTTCAACAATTGTTGCTACAAATACTGTTTCTGCAAACTCATGATTTTTTTTCCTTATAGCATTAGAGATGTAACACATCTGACAGTTCACTCTTACATCCCACCTCGTCACTGCAAGAAGCAGCAACAATGTGTAATTTAGATGGGTGCACAGATTATTCTTTAAAGGCTTAAATTGAAACTGAAGAGAATTATTTAACTCTGGTGAACCTTAAGCCAACAATTTGTGAGTGTGATAAACTTTTGCTCACATCTTGGCCCTGATCATTGTATCTTTCTTATGGAAACATTCAAACCAAAAGCCAAGGAGGCCAGTTATGAGGCTGAGTGTTCAGCTGGATTTAGTTTTTATGGGATTTGTAGTTTCAAAGCCCATCTCCATCTCCAAGAGCCTCACCCTCTCCATCTCCTACCCAGCAGCATCCCCTTGTAACATCCATAACTTTTCTGCCTGCAACTAAAACCAAATATTTGTGGCACTCACAAAGAGGTGTCAAGAGTTTGCACTTTCAGGATGTTGATTTTGTTGGATAAAGTATTTTACAAGCTCCTGGATATACAATGGATATAAAATCCACCTTTGTTTCTCCTAGAAACAGGACACATGAAATGGAGGGGAAGCTTTGCATAAAATTAAATTTGGCCTTCTGACCTGATTTATGGTTGGTTTATCAGGTGGGTCCTTGTGAATAACCATCTGGTAACGTTTATAGACCTGGTAAGACTCCTGAAAAGTGGCTTTGAACTGTGAACTTGGTGGAGATGATCTCACCACCCTCACCTTCAGAAGAAGTTAAACACATTTATTATTAAAATATCATGCAGTAACTATACATTTATACAAAACACAAACATCACAACAGAAATTTTAACCTCCTGCACAAGGGCCATCACAATTTAATTACTACTAGCCAACAGTCTTCTAATTCTCCAGCTCAATTTATGCTACTGAAGGCTTTTATGTTTACAATGAATAACATAAAATGTTTTCAAACTGCAAATTAACTAAAATGCCTAGAGAAGAACTACACAATTTTCAGGCAGTAATACCAACAAATGGTATGCAGATCATCATTTTAAAGAGATTTTCTGTGCTACTTAAAATATTCTCCTGTAGTCTCACACTACACTGAAAAATACTTGAAAGGCTTGGAAAACTCAAATATCTGCTCTTCAGCCAATGATTATGTTTTTATGGCAATAATCCCAAGGGGATTTCTTGGTATTTTTGAAACTGAAAGAGGAAGATGAAGCAGTGTTTCCATACTCAATTATGAGTTAACCATAATAAGGAGTTATCAGTCTTCATCAGTCTTCACCATCACCATTAAACACACAAAAATAATTTTAAAAAATAATCTATAAATTAAGAATGCTTCTTAGTAAAAATGATTGCTCCCTAAGCAAAAGAATGCTTCCACGTGAGCAGCAGTGCTTCTCAAATATATTTAAGGTCATATTAATTTAAAAAACGATGTAATTTTCAGAATGGTTCTATTTTCACAAAGAGCAAAATTTTTTTTTAATCCTTCTAATTCTCCCTGCATCTTCTAAATGAAGATGTTCAGATAAAGCCATCATGCCTCTGTTAAAGAACTCCTCAGAAAATGTGAAGGAGTTAGGGACATGGATCAATTTCATGTCTTCTAGTCAGTAAATTTCATTTCTAGTACTATCATTGAAAATGATCAGGAAAATACTCATATTCAGTTTTCCAGCTTATGGAAAAAATAACAAGAGAAATGGCTTTATGATTAACAAATGTTAGAAAGCCCAAAAGTCTTCCAGATTACTGTCTCTAATAAATGGCAACCAGTGCATTAAGCAAACTTTTCTACCTTCATTTTTACAGCTTTCAAAGACATCAACACACACCAGTGATGTGTATAAAGAGTAACTATCTTGGTATCTGATTAATTTCATGAAGTTACTGCTTCCTTGTCAAGTTTCATTAGCTTAGATAGTCTAAGTATTTATATACTGTAGACCTAAATACTGCATTTCTCTCATCGTTTAATACTCACTTAATTCAAAGTCTTTCATTTTCAAGTCACACTGTATGAAATTAATTTGCAAGTTATTTTAGTAACTGAACTGGCCTGACTGCAGTGCAAGAGTACCCTCCTGTGGTTAAACAGAGCTCAGCTGCACCATAGGTGTGTNTAAAATACATATATAGATATAAAATATATATGATTATATCTATATAGATCTAAATATACACCATTCAGTACCATATATATTTCAAGATTTAAACCACAGCTACTCCATAAAGTCATAAATACAGACCTAAGTATTTCAAAAACTCCTTAACTAGACTTTTCCTTCATCTGCCTCCAACAACAGTGAACGAGACATTACCTCTAATTTGTGTCGTGCGTCATCAGGTAAAGGGACAAAAACAAAGTCTTCAATGTTTTTAGGCTGGTTTGTTTTAGGTTTAGAGTTTTGCAAGAGGAAAGCTTGATCTCCTTGAAGTTGAGAGCCTTCTAATGTGGCCATCTGGTTCTGCAGGAGCTTCTGTAGTTTTCTCTCTTTCCTTATGTCCTTTGCTTTCCGACACAGGGGCTTGCTCAGATCAGCCCCTTTCCCTACAAGGGCACAGGCAAAGAGTTAAACACCACATCTGACATCAAACAAGCAGCTCTGAATCACTGAAAAGAAATGGCTAAAATCACCATTTATTGCAGACTGTGGTCTGAACTCAACACGGCCTTTCACATTCACAATTACCAACACCTGATGCCAAGCTAATGCAGTGATTCTTCCACAGCTATTTAATGCAGCACTTTAATCTGGAATCACCTTGACCATTTCACCCCAAAGCCAAGGGTGTATTTAAAAACTTGAAACACTGAAGGACAAAAATACAACCACAAAATCACAGAGAATTTTTCTGCATTCAAAGCCCATGTGGCTACACCACAGACTCCTGTAGGAGACACACACACAACCCAAAACAAAGCATTTATTTTTTCTCACCTGGAATTCACAGGAAGGACGTAGAAATACTGCCAATGCTACTATGGTCATGTAATGGAAGAGTAAAAGGCCACAGAAGTTTGCACCTTTGCTTAAAATTATCTTCAGATTGTCTGCTTTAACTAATAAATTCACTTTTTGCAGTTTCCCTCTAACAGATCAGCCATTTATAGAATTCTGTTTGTGAAATGGCATTTGCTAGAAAGAGAAGTCAAACCTATGCACTATTTCTCATCTTGATCCACTTGTTTTTCACTAATACAAGAACTGCAAGTTGTAAAGCAACACAAATCCAAAGACATGAGGGAATTACAGACACTATGTGACCTGTCCTCAGGCAAACAAGTCAGAGGAAGAGTTTATTTAAAACACTCATGAGACATTTGAAGAACGAGTACTTCATCTGTATCGGGATCTGTTTCATGTCTCGTCTCTTCTGTAAGCTGTAAATTAGCAAGAAAAACTTCTTAAAGCAGTGACTGTGCCTACACAGACATAAGCAAACCTTCCCTCCTATCTGAAACTGTGCAGAAACAGACCATTATTCCTAGAGGACAATGACCTGCTTTGTTTATAAAGGAATAAAAACGCAATTAAACAATCTTATTACAGACTAAGTCTCCATTTTCCAAGATGAAAACTAAACATCTTTCTAGCTGGAAAATTTTAAACTACATTTGACCTGTGACACCAGCTAGCATAGGAAAAAAAACTAAATAAGCTTTCTGATGCATTTATTATTCACTTCTATCTTTAAAACCTCCAGAAAGAAGCACACTAATGAACATTTCTGCTCTGTAAGAGTAAACCCTCTTTTTCTGAAATGCACTACAATGTTACTTTTCTGCATTTCCAGTGTTTAAAGTTTGACCCAAAGCTATTCTTAAGCTGATTGAAGACCTTACCTCACCTTATCCAAAGCACGGGCAGGTTCTGACACTCCTATTCTTTACCCAAGTCTGCCACCTGCTGTCAACAGCCACTTCATTTCTTTCCAATACTAAGTTCACACAGGCCAAAGTTTTTCATTTATTATTTAAAAACAAGAGAGCTTTGAAAAGTTGCACAATGGAAGTCGTATAAACGATAGACTATGTAAGGGCTGTAAAGCATTGTACAAGATCAAAACATAAAATACAGTTTTAAAAATTCTGTAATAGTTCTATGCAACACAACTGGTTTTCTGACAGAGTATTTCTGAAAACTTTACTTTTATTTACGTGCAAAAATTGCTTATTAAACTGGTGAAAATCGGATCCAATAGAGATGAGTGTTTATTAAGGAAAAAACATTATTTTACTTGAAATCAGCCATGCTATAGGAAAAGACAGAAGTACTTTGTTCTCCTGAATACTGGCACAACACGTAACAGGTGAGTGAAATCAGGAATTAGTAGGATAGCCCAACACAGGCAGGAATTCTAAAGCCACAAGTTTCCACCAGGATCTTCCCTACCATCACTCACCATACACTAGTAAACCACAATTCAAAGAATTCTCTTTATTTTCCAGTGCAGCCTACACAAAATGGGAAACATGATCTGTAAGACAAGGCTGTCTTATCTGTAGCCTCTGGGCCACAAAGTGTGTGTCAGCAATTCCACCTTAAATTAATGATTCTGGCAATAATCCACTCACCCCTTACCACTTTCCTTCCAGAAATCACCCCTGTCCCAAAAGAAGGCAGCCATTGAATCACAGAATGGTTGAGGTTGGAAGAAACCTTTAAAGGGAGATCTTCCACTATCCCAGGCTGCTCCAAACCCCATCCAACCTGGCCTTGGACACTTCAGGGGTGGGGCTGCCACAGCTTCCCTGGGCAACCTGTGCCAGGGCCTCACCACACTCATCATAAAAAATTTCTAATGTGAATCTCCCCTCTTTAGAGTTTCAGATCCTAGAGATTCAGTCTTACTTAAGGTGAGGATAAGAAGATAAATATAACTTTTTAATATAACAAAATATAAATTACAATATTACAAGTAACACCCAGCACCTCTCAGTTTTTATGGTGTAATTCCACAAATTGGGAGGAGCACAGGGAATAAAAGGAAACAATTATTGATTCACTAAGCAAGATAAAAAGAAGTGAAATTATGACAGTATATTCCAATTACTGCCAGAAATTACCTGGCTTAGGTGGTGCATGGACAGCTTTAGCTGAATGTGATGGTTCTGCAGTGACTGGTGTGTCTTTGTCTGTACAGATCTGAACAGAATCCGATTCCACCTTCTGCACATTCCCCTCTTCTTTTGTTTCTCCTGAGTCCTTATCTTCATTCTCCACCCTCTCAGCGTGATCCACAGCCAAGGGAGTCAGTTCAGACTGACTGACTTGAGACTCGCTTTTGTATGGAAAATCACACGCGGCCACATCCTCTATATGGGAATCCATCGGCTCTTCTGTCAGCAATTAAAACCTGCATGAGTTTCTCTCTGTACAACCACAGCTCACACTTTCCACAATTAAAATTAATACTAAATTAACTCGTTTCCATTTTTAGAAGTGTTTTCCAACAGATAAAGTGACTGTTGCAGTAGTCTGAAAACAAAGTTTCCTTTATCACCCCGAATTACGAACACCAACTCATTTATGAGAACAGTTTTATTTTCTCCACTAAAATTGGACAGTCAACTTTTTCAGGACACAACTTCAAACAAATAACAACCAACAAACCTAGCATACCACACACACAAAAGAGGTAAATTATAATGATTCAGAACCAATACAAGTTTCACCACCACGAAGAATTGCTGGATTTGGTGCTGGATAAATGGAGGGTGACTGTTCAATCACCCGAAAAAACCCTCTTTGTTTGCTCTTCCTTTTCCCTGCCACCAGCTGCTCTGGTTAGTCCTTGTCCCCATTATCAGTTTCATGATAACAGTAAAAACAGCATCTAATTCTCTACAGCACCCAGCTAGAAAGTAAAGATATGCCGAGGAAAATAAGCTGGTCTATGGAAAAAGTAAGGAAATATTTTCTTCAATAACCCAAGTCACCTAAACAATTTGGCCTCTGGGCTACTGAAGTGCTCTTGATTCAAAACACTGCCAAGACACAACCCAGCCAGGGGTCTACACACAAAATTCAGAGCCCATTTGCCATTTGACCACTCAAGCAGGTATTTAAATCCTCCTTCCACACATCAGTATTGGTTTTCAAACACTCAGAGTTTCTTACCTTCACTCGCTACTTTCGAAACATCTCCTTTGGAAATAAATTTCAACATTTTTTTCAGAACCTTCTTGTGGGACTTGGAGGCCTGAAAATGCAAAGCCTGGCACCTAAAAAAGAAAAAAAAAAGACCATTTATTTTGTGAAAGATTATTTCAGGAAAAAAAGGGTTAAGGAACCACTTATAAAAACTACATCGTAATTTCTATTTATTTCTTAAGTTTTCCTATATTAAGTGGTCAAATGTTTTATCAATGCTTTTGAGTTAATGAAATTATGTTGTCTTGTACTGAGTAATATCAGTCCTTATGGCACGTTTGTGTGTGTACCTCTATAATCACTAAAACAGGAGTGTAAGCCTTTCTTCTTTGGGCTACTAAAGCAGTGTTTGTGGGTTACAGACAAGGTTCCTTACAGGAAAATATCCCAGAGCTGCTGATGTCCCTTGCAACAAACCCAACAGCATATATTTACTATTCAAAGTATCACTAAAAGTAGATAAACTACTCAAGTATGATGTTTTTCAAGAAGTAAACAGGAATGGTGGAACCTATTTGAAGTGGTCAAATCCCTTACCTTATTGTGTATTGAGGACAACACGTTTGATTCATGATAGGTTTGTAGACATATTTTCCACTTCTGAAAAGAGTAATAAATATGCATTGGTTTTTCGTTTGTTTATACTACAAAATAAATTAAGAAGCTTTTTTATTAAAATCACATCAAAATATTACACAATGAGTAACAAAAGTCAAGGAGCAAGTTCTTCAGCTCTTTGCTGATAGTACCATATTATCCTTCTAAAATCACTGAATATTTTCCTGTTTGACAGTGTCATGTTACAAAAGGTCACAGAGCACTGGACAAATAGTTCAATTACTCATGGATATATAACCGTTTCTACAGATCTAAATTTTAAACGTGGATTCTAACTTTTATCTCAACTGACAACGTGGCTCTGTATTTTCTTTTCCAATTTACCTTCGCCATCCTCTGTCTATGAGATCCTGGTAATCTTGAACTGTCATCGAATGTGCCCACATACCTGAAATAAATAACACAGCAACACACTTGACTGACCATGGTTTGGCTTTAAAATACAACAAGCTCTGCAGAACTGGCTGGAGCCCCTCTGCTCTGGAGCCAGACTGGGAGAGCTGGGGGTGTTCACCTGGAGAAGGCTTCAGGGAGAGCTCAGAGCCCCTTCCAGTGCCTAAAGGGGCTCCAGGAGAGCTGGAGAGGGGCTTTGGACAAGGGCATGGAGTGACAGGACACAGGGAATGGCTTCATGGTGACAGAGAGCAGGGATGGATGGGATATTGGGAAGGAATTGTTCCCTGGGAGGGTGCTGAGGCCCTGGCACAGGGTGCCCAGAGAAGCTGTGGCTGCCCCTGGATCCCTGGAAGTGCCCAAGGCCAGGCTGGACATTGGGGCTTGGAGCAGCCTGGGATAGTGGAAGGTGTCCCTGCCCATGGCAGGGGGTGGAACTGGATGGGCTTTAAGGTCCCTTCCCACCCAAACCAGTCTGTGATTCTGTGATTCTGTGATTACTGCAAATCTGAGTAGCTAACGGCCACTTATGCACAGATGTCTTTCAAGGATTTAGCATATTCCGAAATATCATAATTACTGATTTCAATAACCACATTAAGTGTAAAAACCCCAAGCCCAACACAAATCTTGGGATGCAATCAACTGTATTTCTGTGACCATACAAGCGCAAAGTTCCCCTCTGCACCTCCCATCTCCCCAGAAACACACAAGGAAAACAATACAAAATTGCTGCTGAGTTCTGTTACACTCATTCGGGAGCACCGGGCCGTAGGAGCCGTTCCGAGCTCCCGGCCGGGCGGGCGGGGGCTGCCGCCGAGCCGCCGCCTGTCCCCGCCGCCCGCCGCCCTC
>VWZT01008032.1:232525-287057 GCA_013397055.1 Pachycephala philippinensis | reverse complement strand
GCTCCGCTGCTGAGGGGGCAGCACCGCCGCCGCCGCCTCCGGAGGGCGCTGCGGGCTCGGAGACCCGCGGGGCGTGAGGAGGGAGGCGGAGACAGCCAGCAGCTGAGGGGAACGGGGAGGAAATGAGAAATAAAGGGGCGCTGCACTTGTCCCAGCGCCTCTAATGCACGGATTCGTCCATGGAAATGCCTGCCTTAGGCACTGAGCAGGGATCTGTGCTCTGGCAAATGAAATAAATCATAGAGCCATAGAATGGTTTGGGTTGGAAAGGACTTTAAAGATCAGCTAGTTAGAATCATGGAATCATCAGGGCTGTAAGAGACCTTCAGGATCATCCAGTCCAAATGTCCAGCCAGCTCTGCCACTGTAACCCCTAAACCACAAACCTCATCACCTCGCTCCTCTTGAACGCTTCCAGGGATGATGACTCCACCACCTCCCTGGGCAACCTATTCCTAATGTCTGAGCACCTAAACAGTGAAAAAATTTTTTCTGATATCTAAATGTCCCCCATCTCCGTTTAAAGCCATTTCCTTTGGTCCTATCACTGCAGCCGCAGCAGGGACCAGTCCCACCTCACTGCTCACCCTCCTCCCAGTCAGGGACTTGTGCAGAGCAATGAAGTCCCCCCTGGGTCTCCTTTTCTTGAGACTAAAAACCCCCAGCTCCCTGAGCCATTGCTCAGAAGAGTTCTGTGGAAACTCTCCAGCACCTCAATGTCCTTTTTATAGTGAAAGCCCCAAAACTGAATGCACTACTCAAGGTGTGGCCTCACCGGTGCCGAGAACAGGGGGATGATCGCTTCCCTGGTCCTGCTGGCCACACTATTCTCGATACAGAGGATTCAAAAGAATCCTGAAAAATATAAATCATCACAGTTAGCCCTTCATTGTTAATTAATACTATTATGTTGTTCTAATTATTGTGGTGTTTTTTTAAAGGTATTTTTGGGAGTATTTTCTAAAACATCTTCATACATCAGCTTGATTCAGTATATAAACATGGATCTACTTCGACTTCCCCAAACCAATACTTCAGCTGGACTAGAGACTGCAACTCTGCACAAGCTATCTTTCAAAGTATCTTTAAAATATGTAATACTTCAGCAGAACATTAATGAATGATATTTGAACCTTTGAACAATTTCCTATTCTTTGTGTGACTAGTAGAGTGCTGTCATACTTGCATTGCAAATTCAGTATGAGTAATTGGCTTTTGGATGCCTGACATCACTCAAGGTGTCAGCATGTCAATGATTCGAGCTTGACAACCAGAGTTCCCCAAAGGGCACCACACGAGCAGCCGATGGAGCAGCCAACATCAGAGGAGCAAAGAGTCGAGGGAGAGCTTTCTGTTTGAATTCTGGCGGGGTTTTTTTGAAGGAAAAGGGGAAAGCAGACTCACCAGAAGAGACCAGGACAGAAAGCTGCCAGTCCAGCGGGGTACAGGTCCTTTTGAAACCTTGCAGAAGGGGAGGGGAAAGGATACAGAACCAATGGGAAAGGGGCAAGGAGGAGGGTCCAAGGGTATATCAGCGAATGGGATTAACTTGGGGGAGGTATCAAGAGGTACAATCCAATTGAGCGTCGAATGCAACAGAACTTTCCAGAACATGAATATTTAACAGATAATTAACATATTCAACAGGGGATTAACATAGACTTGGGAGGGGATAGACTTATGGGGTAGGAGGAGCGATCCATGATGGATGTTATTGGATCCACCACTTGTGGAGGGGCAGGTCCCCGAAGCCCTTGCCCCTCGCCGGCCGGAGCAACACCCAGTGGGCAGAGCCGAGGCCGCAGCACTGCCTCTGTTTCCAGACTCTTCGACTTAGTTCGATGGTTCATTGGTTTATGTTTTCTGTACCCTTCCCTCAATGATTTTAATAGGTTCGTGTACCCCACTTCCCTCCTACCTCCTTTGTCCCTATTGGATCCATCCTTGTACCTCCGCTTTCCCCACCCCCCCGTAAAAGGAGACTGTTTGGACTGATCCCTCGGAGTTGACCAGTGTAGTCCCGGGAGTTTCTCTCCAGATCTCTTCAATAAAGGTTCTGTGGAAACTCTCCTCTCTCGTCTTTGCCTCGTACTTCACCCTCGAATACCAGAAAAGCGCCACCGCAGAAGTGCCTTGCCAGAGAGGAACCATCCCTCTACTCGGGCGGGCCAGAGGGCTGACGAGTCGCCTGACCTCAGGTGGACTAGGTATCTTGTTGCGGTGCCCATCGCTATCCGGGGCAAGGGAGTGACCGCGACAACCACTGATCCTCCATATCTGGGTCCACTTGATGAACCCCAACAGATGCTGACACAGCAAGGCTCATGAGAGGATCCAAACAAGACTGGGGCCCACTGTACACTGCACTACACAAACACATGGTAAAAAATATTCGGGATGCAAATACAGGCTTAGCAAATGTGAGTTACAATTTTTTACTGTCATCTCACTATGCTTAATAGGAACTCAGCATTCTGCAATATTGCAAGACATTGCCCTTCTTGTCGAGATGATCAGATCTCTGCTTTCCTGGCTATTATTGTGTATCTATGTCAATTGTTACTGTCAACAGTGAAAATGGTAAGTGAAGAAAATGTCCTACATGCAGTTGATTGAAAGATTTTCCAGTTGTCTTTACTCACCAAGGCTATTTTTGTCTGATGTTCATTCCGTTCTGATCCATGCATATACATAAAACTTTATTCTCATTTAAATGAGAAGACTCACGTACAGAAATCCTAAAATAAACATTTCAGATCTATTAGAAGAGTTTCATTATGTGCAGATTTCACCATTTCCTCTTTTGCTCCTTTCAGAGTGCAGAACTGAATGTAGAGTTTCTGGCATTTAAGTGGATCTCCAAATGAATTCTAATTCCTAATGTTGTACATTTTGTATGTACCATGATCATATAGGTACTGTGTTTCAGCAAGCAAAACACAATCTCCATTGTCATCAAATACAGAGCAATAATCGGTTTTTTTATGGTGCTGAGCAGTAAATTACAAGTGGGGTTCACAGTGCATCTCAGCTTAGGAATTGCCCAGCACACTGGTGCTCTTATCTAGAGCCCTTAAAATGTGGACCTACCATTATTCCATTTACTATCAAATCTAATCACTTGTCCAGCTCTGGAAATTGGCCTCCTGATGTGAATATCCCTGATTTGCTAGCAGCTGCTCCCAGGCATTAATGGAAAAAGAGTTGTCTTTAAATGAGACAGTTTAGTCACTGCCCAGGAGTGTTGCTTATGATTTTAAAGTATAAACCTTTTGCATTTCCCTTGAATACACCAAATTAAAGGCTCCTGTTCAGGATGAAGAGATAAAGCAAGAAATTAGTTGTCTGAAAATATGGCAATACAGGACCTGTTGCCCAGTGATGGCTGTTCCTGATATAAAGTTAATCCTGGTGATCTGAAACGGGGCCTGGACTAATTGAAAACATCAGAACCAAAACATCTGAGATCCTTGGCATTCAGCTGCCAGCTCTGCAAGCAAACACAGATGAGGGGAAACTCTTTTAATGAGTGTAGCTAATTAAAAAAAATTGTTCTAGCAATGTAGAAGTGTAAATTTTGTATACTTGGTTCTTGCAGCAGCTTTTATTTCTGTATTTACAGATAATCCTGTGGGAGGGGAAAATCTGGCACCAGATATTCCCTCACCAGCATGGATTAGGTTACAGCTCATCACATCACACTATACATTGTACCTGTCTAAGAAGGTATTTTCAGAGGAATATGAAAGAACAATTATTAATAGAACTATGAAAAAAAACTGGGGCCCAATTTGGTGGGATGTCCAGGAAAAAATCCTGGTAGGATCAAACCTTCTCTGGCACCAGAAACCTTTTCTTTTTAAGGACTTGGAAGGTTTCATTAAGTGAAAAACTGACACCAGGTTGCTACAACAACAACACATGGAAGTCATGCTGCTGCAGACCAAAATGCTGAAAACCTTCCACTTTTTCCCTCTAATCAAACAACAATGTAGAAAAATAAAATAAAATAATAAATTTTTTGCAAGAAGGAGCAGGAAATATATACATGTATCAATGATGCCTCAGAGTGGAGAATAGCCAGATAGCTGCAGCCTTGGTGGTCCATCCTGCACATTTTGAATGGAGGAAAAAACAAATTAAAAGCAAATGTGGAACAATGTCAGATTTTTGCAAAAGCAGAAAGCCAATTAGTGTTCTGAAGATTTGTGCACATATTTTGCGTGGCAATTTTTTGGACATAAAAACTTCAATATGCTAATAATTTTTGTATTCACAGAAAATCCATAAATTCACTAATTTTTGTAGCAGTCTCTAGAAATTATCACGTCTTAACTTTGCCAGCACCATTCAAATGACTGACTTAAGCCTAAGCACTTCTGTGATAGGTTTAATCCTATCCCAGCAATCATTTCTTCATATCTTGTGCTGATGTGGATATATTTATATTTATGTTTTTAAAGGCCTGTAACTCACAGCCTATTATGAAAGCAATGTTTTTTCCTTTCTAAATTAGTGTATTCCAAGGGAGGATTTTCCAAAAGTACCACATAACTGAAAACATACCCTACTTAAGAGACATTTCTGTGATTGATGTGGGTTTCCTATTGCAGTGACATGTGCTTTGGGGGTTTATGGTTCAGACAACTCTGCTGAAGTGGCCTGGGTCGATTCCCTGAAAGGCTGACACATGGAACACCCTAACTTCAGCCACTCCACTCAAACCAGTGCGCTGAAAGCTCCATCTCATCCCATGTGGGAAGAGACAAAACTGCCTTCCCTCTTTTCTGCCCATGCGGGCAAGAGAAAACTGAGCACAGGCAAAGGGATGAAGAATGGAACAGAGGCAGAAGACTTCTTTTACCTTCTCTCCATCGTGCCAGGTAATCTGCTAGCATTCCTAGGCTTTGAATGTTTATCCTGAGCTCCAGCAAGGCATTCCGTAGGAAATACGCAGAGCAGTGCTGAGTTGCAGTGGTTTTCTTAAGGCAGCTGTCACTTCCAGCAATGCTGTTGTTATTTACATTTAGCACGTGCTAAATTGATCCATTTTCCCAACCTTTTCTTGCAAGGTCAGGTGAGAGGGACAGCCTGATACGTGGAAGTTACAGTCCTGGAGTGAAAAGCCAGAGGATAAAATTCCAGTTACATTGGTTTAACATGGAACTTGTCTCCCTGCCTTAAGCAATCCATATCCCAACAACAACGACGACAGTGCCAACGTGCTGCACCCAGTGTACAGGACCTGTCCCGTGTCATTCCCATCCAGCAACTGAGAATTCCTGTGAAGAACTGATGTGTCATAGCCCCACAGCTCCCTGGGTCAGATTCCTTACACTTCATAGCTCTCCAGCATAGCGTTCTCAAACATCAGCCAATTCACATTAATAGAACACTTTCATGTGATCCAGGGAGAAAGGGGATCCACACACCAGCTAGGAGTGAAGGAGTGCAGAAGGTTATAAAAATCAGGGACAGAGTGGTGCATTTTCATTTTTAGTCTAGAGGAAGATTGGGTAAGTAATTTTTTATTAGTTTTTTAAATTTAAAAATGTCTAGACTCAAAACAGTTTACTAATTATGTTTTAGACATTACAAAAAGGCAAAGGGAGTGTCTGACAAGTAAAAGAATTTTTTTCTCTGTACCAGAAGAAAAGAGTTGAGAAGAAGAAAGTCCTTTGAGGCTCTATAGTTTCATGATCTCTTGTATAACTTGTTTTACAATCCCATACCCTATATAGTGTGTCTACAGGATGATGTCTTGTTTAGTCAGTATCTCTCTAAGACCAACAGACTGATCATTAAATGTGCACGTCCTAAAATAGCTGTTTTAAAAACAAGTTACAACATTACAGACTGTCATAACTATTTGCAAATGCCGGAGTTGTTAAATGTGGCTCTCTTCTACTTGTTCTTTTTCTTTTTTTTTTTTTGCAGAAACAGTTCTAAAGGTTTGTGTCAGAAAGATTTGCTTGTTGTTTTTAAGTTGCCATGTAACAACAAGCATGTGCGTTTCTCATGCAGAATTTCAGGGATGAAATGAGCTGGCTGCTCACTAGACAGATTATGCAGATGTTTGGTGATGTTCTTAAGTAGGAACTGTCTACGATGTTCTGTGCTTTCATGCATGGTAAAGTTTGTTTCAGGCCATAAAACACAACACTGAGCAGTTGTAGGTACAATATTGCCTCTGGTGACCAAAAACTTACAGATCTTCAGGTAGCTGAAGTCACTTCTAGTCTTACTCACTAGGAGAACTAATTAGATCAAAGTAAGTTTAGCAAAAATTTGATTATGTTACTGTTTTTAACATTGATGACATTATATTGAAATCTGCTGTCAATGTATAAGTCCATGGCCACTTCAGTTATTTCTGGATTTTATTACTGCACGGGGTTTATATTATCACAATGTTTTGGAAACGGTTTTCCAAGTTTAAAAAAAGGGGTTTATTTTCAAGCAAAACTAACAATCTTATTGACAGGCACAGGATGACAATGGCAGGCATGCTTCTATCTGTATTATAAAGCAGGTATTTCCTACAAAATCTGATCTTATCTAAAAAATAGAGTGTTTATAGCTTGAATTTTGTCCTTGTGATTCAGGTATTCAGGATCAAGCTCTAACTACCTAAGAGTAGACTTTTTTCCCTTTACACAGCCCAAAAGATGGGTTAGAAACCTGCTATATGTGTAGGAGTTAAAAAAAAATTCCATCCCTTCATGTCAAAACGTTTTCATTATAGATTCAAAGATTAATTAAATGTTAATACATAGAATCTATAAATCTTGTTTTAAAGGGATTTTGGACAGAAAAAAGTGCTGGTAGTTAACCAGAAAAGTCAGATGAGCCTATGGCTGGATGATCTAATCCTCATTGGCTTAGTTTTAAGTAACCTGACATCTGCATCTGCATCACATCCAGTCATTTTTCCATCTCCAAGGCAGAGTCCTGTGACAATGACAGGCTTGGATATCTGGCCTAAGGAGATCAGGAGGCACTTTCCACATGCTCCTGAGTTACCTAGTTAGTGTTTCTCATCAAGCATTTTAACAATCTGTGGGAAGCAACCTAGTCTGGGAAGAAGCCAATGTAAGCTGATCTAAGTTACATTATAGTTGGGTTTTTATCACTAAAGTCCATAACAAGTCTGAAAAGAGTAACATTTTACCCTACTTCTATGATCTAGGCTTAAAGCTAAATGAATGGCTTAAGTGCAGTTAATTGATTCCACATTTAATTGCAGAAACTAATGGTTTGAAGAGCTGCGCTGCTGACAGCCAGGGTAAGAGGAGAGCCATCAGAGATTACAGTTTTTATTTTTCTTGACATAATCCTTTTTAAGTACTGTGTTCTAAAAATCGCATGGTGAAACAAAGTTTGATTAAGTTTTGTGTGTTTGCATTAGAAGCTCTTTAATGCAGGATCCTATGAAAACACAGCAGTTGGTCAAGATCCATATACAGACTACACAAGCCTCAGCAAGCTTGACAAAATACTGAACTGTATATTCTTGCCAAATTAAATTTGTCATTAAATGCTAGTTAGGACTTGACAGACTCATTTACTTCCCTGATTTCCCAGCAAGCATAAGATCCAGCCAGCACTCTTTATTCTTGGTCAAACCCAAGCTTCAGCCAGCTCTGAGTCCTTGCAAATGGATTCAGATATTTATATTTATTTGCTTCATATGTAAACAGCAGTGTGCTGCGGGGAGTTTTGTAGGACTTTAATGGGTCTGTGCATAAATAAAAGGTAAAAATGATTTATTTTATTATCTAGATGAAATCTGATTTTCTGAGTATAAGTAATCAGAAAAGATTGGCTGGTTCATGGCAACCTGACTGGATGAAAACAGTTTTTCTTGCTACCAAAACATAATGTGATTAATACAGTGCTAATATTTTTGTTTTGATATGAACAGCTGGCATATTTCTACAGGAATACTTTAGAAGGGAACAAGACCAGTATAATTGTAAGAAAGCGGGATGATGACATAATCTCCCTAGAAACTGTGAAATAAACCAGAAAACTTTATCAGTGAACCAACTGCAGAATTTCTGCAGAATAGATCTGAGGAACTGACCAACTTACACAAAGGAATTCCTTGGTAAATATGATTTCAGAACATTTTGTCCCATTCCCAAAATGTGTTTCCTCCAGCAGACCTGTAAAAAATTTACCTCTTTTGGGGAGATACTAAAATAGGGAAGGATTTTTTCCTCAGCTCTGTTTTCTGGGATTCTGTGAAGTGTCAGCCAAACAGCACCATTTCTGTGCACTGAAGGTTCACTGTCAGATTTTCACAAACCCTCCAAAAGAGGCAGAGAGGATCCTGCTAGATCTTCTGAAGCAGAAACAATTTTTGATGTTGACAAACTGACATCGTGAGCAAGTCCTGGTTGAAGCCAGAAACACAAAGATTGCTGCAGTAAGGGAAGGGGGTGGGGGGAAAATACAAAGAAGGTGTTCATGAGTATCAAAATCCCAGTTTTTACAGCACAGCTTCATAAATCTGCAGGTTTTGACCTTATCTGTCTAGATTTTAATGTGCTCTGTTGTGTTTTTTAGCATGAATTCTCCAGCACTTCAGGGGGATGTGTGTGCTCCATTATGCAAAGCTGTCAGTTCTAATACAACTGTGATTTGAGCTCTTGCCTATATTTCTGTGCATGTGTCCGTGTTTTATATCTACAGCATATTGATACCATTGAAGCTGCAGTAATTATTGGGATCTGTTGGGATAAGTTGCATGCCTACTTTTTACACTGCCTGTTACTCACAGTTTCCATCCAACTTGCAACTGTAAACTGAAAATTACACTTAACCACTTTCTTGATGAGAAAGACCTGATTTTACCCACACATTTGGAGCATTGCGCAGTTTTATTGAACCCATATGAAAATCTCTGCGTGATACAAGGGGCAGGAGGTTTAAATTCATGGTCTGCATAAAGCATGGGGGGGGTTCAGTTTCTGTGGTAGATTCCTAAATCGTTGCAATGCTCACACCAAGGGGTGAAGTGTGTCAGGAGCACTGACCGTGGAAATATTCTTGCATTCTAATAAACAAGCCTTAACATTTCTTCATTGTCCTGCGTGCAATATTTAGTTCCTCCATGAAGACTCACCAGCCCAAACCAAATATTTCAATCATGGCACTATTAAACCATTTCTACTGGTAAAAAGATTTCAAGAGTTTCAGAAATTATGCTTAAGCCTTTTGTACTGATCTATCACACAGTCTCACATAAGCATTTTGTGGCAAGTTCTGTTCTTCCACGAAATTTAAAGAGGTTTGAGTCAACCTATGAGCTATCACACTTTTCAGAGAAGAATATTACCCATTTCTAGATGCACAGGAGTTCATCAAGTAATCTTTAAGAGGTTATTCATACAAGAAGAAAAGATTCATATTTTATGGTACATATGGGTACAAGAAGAAACCAATCTTTATCCATGTGAACTTTTAAATGAACAAAAAATCGTAGGCTTTATTTGTGCTCATTCCACTGACTTGAAATATGGTTAATATCCACTTTTTAGTAGTGACTGGTACTTACTTCCCTACATGCTGTCATGGTTTCCTGTTTAAAGTAGAAATTTTATATATTCAGTGTTACAATCCCTGCTTAAAAGTGCCAGTGTAGTGCTTAATTATGTATACCAACTGTTTTGTGAGCCTGGTCTCCAGGGAACCCTCCCCAGATCAAAACTGAGATTGAGTTAAGGTGCTGTAAATCCTGCAACTAGCATATTCCTTAATGATGATGAATGCCAATGAAAAAATACACCTGTAAATGAAGAGTGAACTTCTGAAACTGGATATCGTTTATATTATTGGAAAGTGAGAACATGAATATAAATAGTGGAGACCCAGCTGGAGCAGGCAGTAAGTTATATGAGTTTAAATCTGTCATTAGGTGAAGCTGATTAGGTTTAGGTCTGTCAGAAGGATGAAGAGTTGTGCCATCTGTAACAACAGTGAGCAGCTTAGGTAACTTTATCTCCACCAACCACCAGGGATCACCAGGACCACTTCCCACCAGCACAGCATTAGGTCATCTTCTAAAAAAGCCACTGCCACAAAGGCAAACATCAAACCCAGTTCAGAGGGGGATAATGCAGTTCCGGCACCATTTGTTATCACCAGGTCATCATAAATACCTGGAAGACTGGCTGTAACTGACTTCTCTCAATCTTGTTTTGCAATCCTGCTTCATTGAGTCAAAGGAATCAGGGGGAAAATAGGCTTATAATTTACATTCAGCTGAAACATTAAGTCATTACGTTGGTTTTAAACATTGAAACAGGTATGAAACTATGGTAATGTCAGTAAGAAAGCATTCTCAATAGTATGCAATTATTATCCTTCGGAAAAAAGCACATAAAATTATTTTAGCCTTACTGTTGGGGTTTTTTTTATTTATGATATCTTTGAGGATACCTCCGTGATGTTACTCTGCACAAATCTGTTCATGGCTGACCTTACAAATTAGCCTGAGGAAGCATTTTGGTCCTGATTAGCCTTGAAATGTGATGGAGTCTTTTCGTGCAGGGCTAGATCAGTGTAACATGCTTAGAAAAGTCCATAATCCATGCAAAATACAATCTGTTCTGTTTGAACAGCAATGCCAAATCAAACCAGTAATCATCTTCATTCTGTATTGTTGTTCTGAGGGCTGAACACCAGCTCTACTTTCCTGCTTAGCCCGGGATTACACAACATTTGAATGGCCTGATCACTCAACTCCCCTGTGCTTCAATTTCTGCTTTTCTAAAATGTCAGCAGCATTCTCCTGCTTTGTGATTCACTGAGGAACTTGCACAAGTAATCCAACTAAATGCTTACAGTACATCTGAGTGTTGTGCTAACTTAATCTAACTATTTTCAAGGTGCAGAAGACTGAAGAAACTCAACAAATTTAGTTTCAAAGTAAATACTTTTTCAGCCAAATTCGGGAATCTTTGTAAACAAGGATTCATGCCTTTATGAGCACTGTCTTGACTACAATTTCAGAGGTCAGTGACTCAGTTCCCAGAGTTAGTCCTGCAAAAACCTAATACACTTGCTTGGACTAGAAGCTGAAATCTAACCCCTGTCTGGCTATTAACAAGTTGTCTTGATGTGCAGCTCTCCTGAGAGATTGATTTTCACAGCCTGCTCTCACTACTGATAACACACAGCATTTCTGGCGTGAGAGTATTGATCACTGCTCAATATACAGTAGCTGAATTTATTACAATCTAATTTATTCTCACCCACTGATCAAACAACTATCATGAAATTACAAAAAACAGCTTCAGGCTAAATGGCCTCCAACTGAGGATGAAGGATATAATCTGTATCAGATATCTGCATTGATATATATGTAATATGTAATATATGCATGTGTATATATGTGTGACTGTGTGGTACATGGTCATGTACCTGTGTTGTGTCAGCAGAAAGAAAACCAATAAACATCCTCCCCTCAGCCCAAGGAGAGGCTCTGAGTGCTGGAGGCTTTCCAGGAGTCTGAGAACGAGTCCTCCTCTCCTGGGATATTTGTGTGGGCATGGAGGGTGTGTTAGCACAAAGCCCAGAAAGCAGCTGCAATCTGCCAACTCTGACATGTCAACACACACCTCAGGCCAGGAAAGTGGGAGATTAAATAGTGCTGCCATCCACAATCAGGGAGAGACAGTTGCTGACAGCTGGTTCAGACCCCACAGCTAAAGCAGAACAAGCAGGAAGGAACCCCTTTCCCCTGGGCAACTTTAGGTCTGCCTCTTCCCTGCCATTCCCATCGACTCTCAGAAAACCAGAGCTTGTGGCAGCTCTTCACCCCCAGTATTTCCACTGAGTCTCTTGGATAAAGGGAGGAGAGAAAAGGGAATGCACTAACAGGTAAACTCAGAGGGGAAAGCAAGAAAAATAGTTTGAAGGAGGAAGGACCTGAAAAGAGGCAAGAAATAATTCATCTTGTGATGCATTCTTCCCGGGCCCTACATGTGCCTCTAGACACGTTAAGCCAACTGATGCTCACCTTGTTTCCTCCTCTGTCTCACACAACATGGATTTTTGTCTCTCTGAGTTGTGTCCCACCATTCCCAGTGCTGAGACCGGACACCAGAGCAGGCAGACCAGCTGGAGGAGCAGAGAGAAGGTTCTGAAAATCCACCCCTCACATCAGACCTCCCACCACTGCTTCCAGAATTTTTCCCCGAGTCAGAGTTACGTTCTTCCTGCCTCAGCTGTGAGATTTAGGATCAGGAATTCCTCACTTTGAGTGAATGACTGTTTGCATTTGGAGTGTGAAAACACATGTAAACTTTGTCAAGTTGGCTATGGACCTGAATTATACAGTCATACATGTCTCATAATACAAGTATGGGGGAGATATTGTTCATAACTCATCAGCAGCTGTTTATAAAAGGCCAGCAGTAACAATAAGGAAATATTTTGCAGTCCTGCACAATGATAGGCACAGATTGACCAGGTAAGCTATGTAGGTCAGCCTCCCCCCTAGCTCCCGAGCCCTACTAGCTGCTTGTGGTGTTCAGAACTTTAATAGGAATCTGTATCCAGCTCTCCATGGCTGGAATGTGCATGTGGACATGGAGAGAGAGCCAGTGCCGCTGCACAGAGCTCTGCATTTCGTCTGAAGCCTCCCCACTGGCTGAAGTGCTGCATATGGAATCTGGTGAAAAACTGCTGGTATAAATGTGGTTTGGAAAGGGAAATGTTCCGATACTTGGATATTCTCATTTGGATCATATATATTTTATGAAAACCTTTTGGCATCACTTTTAAGGACTAAGCCCTATGCAGTGCTTTGCATCTTTGAACGTACGTGACCTGAAAACATTTAATTCTTAATGCACCAGGGAAAGATTATTGAGATCCACAGATGTAGGCATCGAGCACCATTTTAGACACCCTGAGGTGGCCATGACATCCTCATGGGACTGGCAGATAAAACACAAAATTTATCTGAGATCCACATCTTTCAGAGAGGCAGTTAAGTAGGATACAACAGAATCACACTTAAGATGCCCATAATCACTTTTATTAATTATTGCTTGAAACTATACAGTATTAGAAAAGTTCTGTTAAGAGCTGAATGACAGACTTTCTTTTTTCAGCTGGGAAAATATTACTGGATAGAAAGTAAAACAAAACTATTTAGCACCCCCATGTTTCCCTAGGAAGGGCACCTCCTATTGGAAATTCCAATAACATTAACTCAAATTCCAGCATAGTCTGGTAACTGAAGCATGCTGAGGAAGCCAGTGCTGGCATCCTAGTTCTGCCACTTGGTGAGCTTTTTAACCTTGGGGAAATCCATTAATCTCCAAAGAAATACATGTCTTCTTCTGCACTTTTTGTGCCATAAAACATAACTTAAACATCTGAAGGATGCAGGAGTGCCCTGCAGTGCCACATGGGGCTGATTAGAAGCAATGGAAGTGTGTCATCAATTGGATTTTTCCAGACCAGGTTGTCATCCTGACTGAAAATTAGCCAGAAATGGGAAGAATCATTTTTAACTTTCATAACCTGTTTTTTAAAACATGCTTTAGTCTCTTAGTGGCAGGTACTCAGCATCCCTGTTCCTTTTCTTTCACACTTGTACATTAGGTGAGACACATCAGCCAAAGCTGGGCTGCACCCTCTGCTGTCCTCTAAATCTCAGTCCTACATGGGCTCAGTGATGTGATCCCCATAGGCACTTTCTGGTTTTCTTGGGGGAAGGGCACAAAAATACTATTTCACAACTCTCACAAAAATCCAGCTCAGTTTTCTGTTGCCAGGCGACGTCACGGTTTTACAGCAGCTCCAGCTGCTGAGTTACTAAGCAACGTCTTCCCCATCAAGTTGTGCACTTGAAAAGCATTACTTGTTTATTAATTCTCATGATGGGTTATGGTTTCCCCCCCAGATCTTGGTATTTGCTCTTCTAGAATTTGTCAGAAAGCAAAAGCCGAAAGACTGCCATAGGTCAGTCATTCCTGCAGATCTCTGTGATATTGTTGGAATATGCAGGAATTAAGAGTGGTTTTGCACTATTACATCAAGATCAGAGTAAAATTCTGAACACCTGCCCTTTTTTCTCTTTCCTATGGGAAAAGCTGGTGTGCAATAGTATGCTCAGTGCTTCAGCACAGCTTTGAAATGCTGTATATGTAGAACCAATCATGTGAAAGTAAGGAACATCAAACATTTTGTCTTATTTTGGCAGTATTTGTACCATAAAGTAAAATGACCTCAACCTAAATTGTCTTATATAAATACCTAAGGTAGCATGTCTTCAATATACAAGAATCTAACTTGTCTGTGTAGTGTGTGGTTGGTAAGTGTACCCAATACTGCACATACTGGGATTAAATTTGATCACTCGTGACAAATTATTTGGATCTTACTGGAATACCTAACTTATTAACCCCCTACATTGCTTGCCTTTAAGTCTGAGCTGTATTTTTCCCTAGTTTGAGTCTTCCAGTCCTCCTGGGTTAAATCCTGTTTTGATCAAGAAAAGACAATCTCTCCCTGGATGAGCATGCAGAGTGGATGAGGAACCACAGGGGAAATTCCAGCAAACAACAGCAAAGCAGCCCAATGTAAGTACTTCCTCCCCCACAAGTTCCATCATAAAATCAAAGAGAATTAATAGAGACATCAGAGCGTGAGGAATTCTCTCAGAGCTGGTGGTTTACACTTCATACTGGGACAGAGCAGAAGATCAGCATCTGCAAAGGTGGGAACAGCTTGGGATAGCTGGGACAGGACCTGAGTGAGTCCTAATTTAGACACAAGAGTGGGTCAGAAAACTGACCCAGAAGTACAGTGCCAGTGTTGTCAGTCAGAGCCCTTGCAGGCCCAGAGATCAGGCACAGGGTGGCTGTGGCTGTGCTGGTGTGTGCCACTGCCCTCATATCACAGGGCTCGTGCTTCTGCCACCAGTGCAGGAGTTGCCTGTGTGGCTTTGCAAACCTTACACAACTAAGCAAAAGAGGGATTCTGCTTTGCACATGTGTTGATAAAAGTGCACAATCAGAAATCATCACCTACTGATTACTGAAGGTCGTTTTCCCCAAAGTTTCTGCCACACAGTTGTTTTGCAAGGCAGCTTCTTCACTTTCACTTTGTGGCATTTTCTGGCCTTAGCTTAGAAATGGAATCGCCCCAAATGTGAGTTCAGTTTGATTTTATGAGGAAATAATGCAGCCAGCAGAAGTGAGGATGTATTACCAGTCTTGTGTTTTCCTGAGCTCCCACAGGATCCCTGCTCTTAAATTCATGGCAGGGAGCCTAAACAAAAACATTGCGTAATTTGTTGTCTATAAGACAATCAATTGTGCAATGCCCCTCCTGTGTTTTGTAAGGAAGAACACACTAAAATTTCGAATCAATGAACTTCAGATTTTCTGAATTTTGCTGGGGAGACTAGAGAATGCTGGATCACCAACTTCACAACAAAAAAGAAAGATTTAAAAGGCAGGGCTATTCATGCAGCCCTTGATCTTGCAACATTCCAGCTCTTCACAGGCTTTATGTTTCCAAGTCAGGAGTTTGTAGACCAAGATTTTGTGGAACAAAAGTCAGCAGACAACGTATGGCTGCCCTATGAAATCCTGCTTTTTATTCATGTCAGATATGACTTTTCCATGCTGGATTCAGCAATGCTGCCTCGCACTCTTCGAGGTGCAATAAACCCACAGTGCACCTTTCCTTTGGTTTGTGGCACCAGAAAGCACCACTGGTGTTTACAGAAACTCATTAATCCCTTGGAGTTTATGATAAATACTCTGTCTTTGGTTACCAGCTGTGTTTCTGAGCACCCCTTTGTGGAAGCATTGCTGGAACGGACAATCAGAGTTAATAATAACAATTAGCTCGCCCATAAACCAGTACTTCTTGCAACATCACATTTCAAAGGGTTTTTGTCACGTCTCCACCCTTCAGGATGATTAAATGGGAAATGATTTCACCATAACCTGAACAGGCACATCAACATTTGCTAGCAAGTATTTCTGACAGCTTTCAAGGGCAATACGAGAAAATGAAAAATGAGCTTAAACACATAAACAAACCTGAAAACAAAATGCAGAATAGATATTCCCCCCAATATGAATTTTCCCTTGCAAACAACACGTGCATAACTCCAGTGTATTATTGACACAGTTTCACTGAACAATTTTTGCAGTGCAAGAAGCATTGCTTATACCACAGGCCAAGAAAGGGTAGAAGTGAAATATGTTTGACCCAAAATTGATGTTCTCTGGGATTGCTTTTGTGAATAACATGAGTGCTGGATTTCTGGCACGCAGGGAGCCTCGGCAGCCTGGCAGGAGCAGGGGGAGGCCGGGTGAGGAGGTGTAACTTGTTTTCTTTCTTGCCTGGGGTGGAGGCAAGTTGGTGGTTGAGCAGGTTATGAAGGTGGGTCCCGGGGAGAAAGCCTACATTTCATGAGCGTGAGGAGAAGTAGGAGGAAAATCAGGCGAAAACTGGTGAGGTGAAGATGGAAGGAATGGTTTGAAGACACGCTCTAAAAGCGTCAGTGAAGCCAAAGGTGCCAGATAAATCCTGGAATGTAAGTGCAACATTAAACATCTTCTTGTTTGCTTTCAGGAAAGCAGTGGTTCAGCTCAAAAGTCTCTGCAGGCTGAACAGAGCAATTTGGTACCACTGGGCTGTTTTTGAGATATTCAGTGTTCAAATAATTTCAATAATGACATGTAAATCGTGAAAGATACTATGGAAAGGTGATGAAGGTTATCTTTTGGTTAACCTATGTTTATTTAGTGGATGGATTTTTAGCATGTTTGTAATGTTTATTTGAAATTCTATACATATGATAAAGCGCTTGTAGTTTGCAACCTAAGTAATGCTTGTGCATTGAATGATTTTAAAATAATGTATGTAAAAAGGATTACAGTAACACTGTAATCTAAAAAATTATCTTAGCACTCCGCAATGTAATTCACACTTTATTATTGTTATCGCTTGTTTCATTATTGGAGAATCTGTAATGTCTTTATTTCCTATTTATGACACTTATCTTCATTATTAAGCAGATGGTAACGTGAGAATTGTGTGAAAATTGTGAAATTTCATGCTCTAGGGAAAGAAAAGAGTGGGCAGACAATATGATATGATGTGTTACTGGAGATTTTTGACAGCTGGCACTTCTGCTGTGCTCTTGTAATTTTCTTCTTTGATTCCTGTGCATTTTAATAAAAAACTGTAAATAAAGTATTGTTATCTTTCAACTCAATATCAGAACTTCGGCCTCTATTAGCAGTTGCTGTCCTTAACAGTCAGTATGGCTGAGCAGGTGCAGAAACAGTGACAGTATATTATGCACTGGAGTGAATTTACTCTAGAATAAATAGGACAACATTATGACATACCTTGGCTAATCTATTTAAGAACTTGATAAGAAAAATCTGCATTTTGCACAATTATATACAAGACCCCACCCCAATTAACTGAACAACTCCATGGGGATTTGGGAGAGTTTCATTCATTCCCTAGTTTATGTTTTTACTGCAAGTGCTTGTGAGGGGACAGTTTAGAGAGCTCCAAATTTTCAGGTGTTTTCACATGATGTCTGCAGAGATAGAAAAAGATTTGGGAAGAGAAGAGCTCAGCAGGTCGGGGAAGAGAAATGCCACTATATTCACTCTTAGAGAATTGTGCTGGCTGCTGAGGGAAGCACATTACTATGGTGGAGTTATTCTTTTCCCCCTGTGCATTTAAATCTTAGTCAGCAGCTCTAACAGTGGGAGAATGTTTTATTATATCAATACATACTTAAAAATTATAATCTTTATGTGTTGTCTTGGAACATTTTACTGGGCTGAGCCTGGAAAGATTTGTGTGTGTACATTTCTCCATGATGGAGCACTTCATACTTGGGGAACAGTGATTTTGCAAATGTTATATCCAGTCTTCAGGGTAGCTCAGAACTGTTTTAAAACAGGACAGGATTTGGCAGCAACCTCAGCAGATAAAACCTCATGTTGCTAATTAATCACTGAAAGTGCAATCCTGGCCCCAGTGATTCCAACAGGAGCAAGTTCAAGCACTGCTGTATCCCCTGCGGACAATCAAGTTTAAACAAACAAAGCTTGAGAGCACGACACCAAACTTCTCTCTCTCTCTCTCCCCAAGCCTCCTGTGAAGAAAAATAACATTTCAAGTTTTAAAAAATGTACTGTAGTAATCAGTAACAACATTCCTTAAAAGCTTGTATGGTTTCCTTGGCGTTCAAAGTGCAATCTCCCTTTTACAGCCTGACTTTAATGGAGTTTTTCTTGACACATGCTGCAGACCAATCCCAAATTCTTTGGAAAAAAAACCTGAAGAGACTGTGTAATTTTCACCTATCCAGTAATACAATAAACACAGTGAATTTCAATGCATGAGCCCCCAAATAAAATGTCTAGAGCAAGAAGTGAATGTCTATAAGTGAACGTCTGGTGTGTACTTTTACTGTTGAGTATCCTTTTCAAAAAAATATAGAAATGAACGATGCCTGGGGAGACACTTAACTCTAGAACAGGCAGAGGATTTTTTTGAAATTAAATAATTAGAGCTGAACTAGTATAAAACCAATAGTAATTATGGTAGGCAGATCCTTTTAAGACTAAAGAATGTGTTTAGAACACAACACTGTAACAGCATAATGCCTAAGAGGAGCAGGGAATGATGCCAGTGATCAAGATAAAAAAATCCATTTACTTTTTCTCTGAGTGCGTTATTGAAAATTGTTTGTTTCAGTGATAGTCAGGTTTAACACCACGGTTCTGACAATGTGAGCAGGCAGCTCGGCCCAGGAATTCCAAGAAATAAAAGTGGTTTGAAGACAGTTAAAACAATAAGGTTTTCCTATGGGCTGTCCGTCCAAAGTAACTTTGGCAAGGAAAAGGTCTTTCTGCTCCAATGTCATGGAATCATCCAGAAACGGAGTAAGAGCTGAATTTCGAGGACTGTCTTTCAGCATAAGTGGAGCCAGTGTAGGGAAGACAGCAGAGAGACATTAGGAAATAAAAGCATTCAGAGTTCTCGTCCCCCAGTTCATGACTTAGAATCAGTGTAAGGCTGAATGTCAGGAGGGGCAGCTGACACGGTGACTGAGATGACAGGCCTCCAAAATTTCCAGGGTTTTCTGTTGTTTTATTTTGGTTTGGTTTTTTACAGCACATTAAGAGCTATTTCTTTTCTTCCAGTGATCTTCCTTTCATTGCTGTGTGATCCTGGACATCAGAGTCGAGATGGGCAATGAGAACAGCAGTGCAGAGAATGAGGTGAGTGTGGCAGGGCAATTGCTTTTCCTTCCCTCCTAGCCTAGAGCAAACCTTCCAGAAATTCCTTCCACGGGCCACTTACCCCACATTTATCTTCTGCTCCCCGTTACACTCGTATTTAAGTGTCATTAATGGTAATTGAAAGCAAGTTGGTGTGTTTTGTTCCTTTGGCAATGACCGTGCTCCAAAGCAGCAGGGCACAGCACGGGTGGGTGTTCCCTGGGGGACAGGATCCCTGGGGGATCCCCCTGGGATGAGCAGGGCTGGTTCATCCCAGCACCCCAAACTGGGAGCAAAGCAGTGCCTGTGGTGGCCTCAGAGCACTGGCACACAGCAGCTCCTCCTTGTTCAGAAATGACCTTGCACTGCCTGTGTCCCCATCCAGGATTTTACACCCCTGTTCCCAGGGTGTGTTGTTAGTGCACAGTGGTGTTTGGTGATTTATTTTTAGATTTTTGAAATGAAGGCAATGAAATGCTATGGCTACTGGTGTACAATTACATTAGAAGTTGCTGTGCTGATACAAGTTTGAGTAGAAGTTGTAATTCGTTCATTTCAGCAATTAAAATACCGGGATATATTTAATCCTCTCCTCTTCTGTAGGTTGTGGTAGCTGCTAAAATGTATTCGGATTCATTTTGCTTCCACTCCAGGTCCCAGCAGACCTGCTGCACCGTGTGCATTGCAAAGTGGACCCTCTCAAGGCCATCAGTATCACAACTATTACAGATTTTTTCCATAAATAATTTTTAGAAAAAAAATCTTCCATAGTTTTAGGTTATTCTTACCAAGTTTTATTGTTAGCCCAGGATTTGGTTCCAACTTTTATCAAGGTTTGGGAAGAGTGGAATGTGTTAATTTCTAGAACTAAGTAATGAGAATTTCTTCTCCATTGTGTGCAGCTTCCACTCAGGAAGCTTTTGGAAGTCAAATATATTTGTTCAGGAGTCATCCTGAGGCTGAGAAGACTTTACTTAAAAACTACTAAATTTATTAAGAAATGTAGTAAAAAAACTCTTCTAAAAGGAAAGGAAGCTTCTGGTCCCCTCTTCAGGCTGTAAAAACCAAAACAAAAGACACCCCTCCCCACTCCACCCCCCAAAAAAAACAGCACCAACAAACAACCAAACGACCAAAGCAAAACAAAATATGCTAAGAATCCAAATTATTTTTTAAAATACTATTAACAGAGAAATAACAAGAAGTAGCAATAAAATTTAAATATTTTAATTTTCAGTCAGAAATTCCCCAATGCCAATAAAGCCATCCTTATACCACCAGGCCAAGGAGCACAGCAGGTAGTGGATGATGAAACTGGTTTGCATGGCTTGCATTCGAAATGTTAGCACCAGGCTTGGCTGCTCTTTCTCTTCTGCATCTGCTTCTGGCTTTTGGGTTTGGTGACACTGGCTGCACATTTGCAAGGCAGCTACATTTAAGTTTTCAGCAAGTTGTAAAAAAAAAAAAAAAATCTGGTTTCTTTTAACTTTTTTTCTCTGGTAGCAATCGATGCTTTAGAGAAACACCCTGTACTTGACCCCCTTTGCTGGCTGCCTTTGCTGCCAACCCTAACACCATTGAAATAGCTCAGTTGGTGTTGTTCTCATGCTCAGAACCAGTTGATCAGAGTTGTTTTTGTTTATGTGTTTATCAGAGAACACCATTGCACGGCTCATGCTCCCAATGAGTCATTTGGAAGCCTCGCACATGGTTTGCATTAAAGCTGGGAGAGCCTGTGCTAAGTTTAGAACTCATTTAATGAGTGGGAAGATCTGTGGAATAAATGTGCTACTAGGAAGAATGCAGTAGACACTTAGAGAAAAAGTAAATACCCAATCTGTCTTGTAAAGACTGGCCTCTGAGGAGAATATCATCTAAATTTAGCGGAAATGAGCAAAGATAATGCTTGGATAAAACAAGGCTGGGGCCAGCAGTATATTTAACAAAGGGATCTCACATACACTAACCGTGTTCTGTTTTGCTGTAAAGCACACAAAGTCCAAGCTGCTGAGAGATTTTAGGATTGTGCCCTGCCCTATTACAGTGGCACAGCTTGTTGGGCTTATGCTGAATTAAATATAAGCTGGTTTTAGGATACATTTTCCTTGAAAAGTGAAACTCCACATGAAGAGAAAGGTCTTTAAATTGAAAAAGGAACATTCTGGAAGAACAGATATTTTGACCCAGTTTGATGCTTGACATCCAGCCTTTAGCAGGCAGAATATAGGAGGTGTTCTTTAATGGGAAGCTGTGGAAAGCATTGCAGTTTATGGAACTGCAGAAGGTCTCAGCTGTTGTGCAGCCCATTTAAACAGATCCTTCTTAATCCACCCAAAAGAACTGGATATCATGGAACAATGACACAGTCTTCTTTTCCTTGGCTTTTCTGGACAGCCAAATATCCAAAAATCATCTACATGGCCTTAATAAAAGAAAAACACTTTCCCAGAGGCTGATGTAACTGTGCATTTCCTTAGCTCTGCACCTCTGGATGGTCTGGGCTCACAAAGCCACACTTAGAAATGAGACCGAGCTGAGCAGGACCAACAAATCTGCTCCCTAAAAAGTCAGGCAGAGTGAGGCACGTGGTCTGTGGAGTGCAGAGTGATCCCAGATGTTATCTCTGCATCCCAGCCTCCTCCATGCTGCTCCAGGGGGCTGTGCAGAGAGCTCAGGGACAGCTCCCAAAGTGACTGCACCTTACAGGGTTATTATTGACTTCCCTGATTGTTTTTTATCTTGGGCTCCCATCTACTGGAATGATGCCATTACCAGGGCATCTTTGCTCTCATTTTAAAGGGGTGGGTGGAGGATGTTAAAAACAGAAAGAGTTCATAATTGGAGACGTGAGCATAAAATTTTGTAAAGCTTGAATAGGCTGGGTTTTCTAATATGGAATAATTTTAACTCAGGTTTTTCATTCTTACTACTCAGAGTTCTGAAGAGGAGCTCTGTCATATTCCATAGCCTTTCTCACGACTACAGAAAAGTAAAAGTTACCAAGTAATTGTGAAGCTCTTTGAAGGTGAAAACTGCTACTGAATTAAAGTTCTAGTAATGCATCTTTTGCCCCAGAGTTGAAGAGGGAATTTCAAAGTCAGTTACAGAGAAGTTATTTCTACATATTTTGCTTTATCCTTTCTTCTTTTGGTTTTCTGAATAAGCAAAAAAGCAAACAAAGCTGGTTATTCCACATCTCTGTTATTGTTCATTTCTCTTTAAACATATATCTTAATGTGTGGTTATCCTTTTGTTCCTGTTTTCTGCTGTGAAATGTGTAAGACAGGCAACACTTGCCAGAGGGGCCACAACTTCTCCAGAGTCTGGTGGGTGTCTGAAGTGCTGTGCTGTGATCCTGCTTGCATTTCTCCATTTATTTCCTATGAACAAATCTGACTGCTGAGCAGCCTGCAATTAATATTCTGCATTATTACTTTTCCCATCTTTCAACTTATTGCAGTCTCTCTGAGCTGATGGCTGTTGTTATTTGCCATGGCTCTCCCTTCAGATCCCGGTGTTGCAGGGATCAGCAGAGGATGCACTGGGCTCATCAGCAGCACTGGCCTGGCATTCATTCCCACACAGGAGAACTGGGCAAACCCCTCTGAGCTCTGGGGCTCATACTGGGTGTTCACATTCTTCTTGAATAATGCAAGAACATCTGTATGCATTCCATTGTTAATGTTCAGCTGGGAACAAAAATACATTCCCAATTTTCTGCACAGTAATTTTGCCTATAGCATTTTAATGTGATTTGCTGTTACCCCACACGGGCTCTTCTCTGGGTTTGTTGTGTCCACTGGGATTTACCACTTTTACTCCCTGAATTATGATCCTCTTTCACTTTTCCTTCCATTTCATCCAATACCTATCAGGATGTCTCTGTCAGTTGGCTACCGTCCATTCCTGATGCTTACAAAGTCCTAGCATATCTCCAGTCACTGCATTAATTAACTCTTACTTCCAGTGATAATTACCGCTGGTCCAATATTCTGTGGTAAATAATGTCAAGTATTTCTTTGAGTTCACTCAAAAAGAACATTGTGTGTTTTCAGAGAATTACAGGTCTTTCATGCAAATGCAGCAAATTCTAGGACACTTCCCACTGCAATGAATAATTATTATTCACATTATTATTTGCATCTTTCCTGTGAGTGAAGGAGAGGGGATGAAAGAAGAAGATTCAAAGTTGTGGCGGAGTTCTTAATTTGAAAGTATAGTGAAAAGGAAGTTGGAAGACTGGTCCTTCTCTTCTGAATTAATGGTTAAAGCTTCCTTCACAACTGTAAAGCCATCATCATTTCTCATGGGACATGCGAATTTATGAGTAGAGATGAAAAGGAAAAATATTTTATATTTATAAAGTTCCTCTGTAATTATTTGCTACATTTCTCCATTTAAAAAATAGTGTGAAAATGTTGGACCTGCATTTTCCACAGCTATGAAATTACTAGGCAGGCAAACACTGTTGGCTGGGAAGCATGACAGAGTTTGGGACTCAATTTGGAGATGATTTTCCTAAGAGTACTTCATTTGAACCTAACAGCATCTTCTCAAGTCATTTATTGTCAGGCTGCTGAGGACCACTCAGCAGAAAGCTGCTTTAGCCAAAAGTATAGTGTCTGAAAGTTGCAAGTTATGGGATGAAGATTTTCTTCCCAAGATCATCAACTTTATTCTCTCTCTCTCCCCTACCATGTCTCCTA
The DNA here is from genome assembly GCA_013397055.1 of Pachycephala philippinensis. Classification (NCBI taxonomy): domain Eukaryota; kingdom Metazoa; phylum Chordata; class Aves; order Passeriformes; genus Pachycephala; species Pachycephala philippinensis. The sequence goes on along the minus strand of VWZT01008032.1, from coordinate 263,056 downwards.
CACTTCCTGTCCTTGAGAAAATAATACAGGCCTTCACCAACGTCAGGAAAGGGACAAAGGAAAACAACTGCAGCCAGAGTAGTGAAAATACAAAGATAAATGTGAATTTTCCTTTGCTTGCCGACCACAGATCACATTAAACATGTGGAAAGATGAAGTTAACAAGAGCCATGAAGGAGTTACACAGCCATGCTTCATTTAGCTCAGTGCATATTCCTCAAACACAGCAAGGCTTCTCAGGTTGTTGAGAAGACACCCATGCTGACATCACAAGAACCTAAAAATAAACAATTTGGTGCCCTCAGTGGACTGGAAGAGTCATAAACACAAGCACTGAAGCCTGAAGGTTTGAATTGTTCCTGTTGTGGCTGAGAGGACGTTGTGTATTCTGGGGAAAAAGCTAAACCAAGGATAAGGTGGTGACTATAAATACATAAGTATACACACACCCCGCTACACACAGCAGTGTTTTATTTTTGTGTTCACAGCCAGAGTCATTTCAGTAGGTGTTCCTCAGGAGGAAAAGCAGCCCTTTATCTCTAAGAGAAGGTCGTAGGTACGTACAATCAAAAGCTGTAGTCAGAATTTTTCAAATACCATTGTTACCATATCACAATCTGCTTTGCTTCTTCTATTTGTGAGAAGCAAATTAAATTAAGTGAGAAGCAAATGCCAATTTTTGCATTCCTGCCCCTTTGAGGGTTTTAATTAGAATAGGTATGAACTTAAAATTCTACTCCCGTGAGAGACAAATAAACCACGCCAGAAGCAATAGCAAATGACACCATTACTGATTAAAGAAAAAATCTACTGTAATTGCAAAATTCTATACAGAGACTCCCTTAAGGATAGAGTCTGCTCTTCCTATCTGATCATGTCATAATTACAGCCAACTGATTAAGTAATCATGATGTTTGGCAAGAAAAACAAGAAGTGGTCATGGCAGGCATCCCCTCCAAACTGCTGTACCCCAGCCACTCTCAAAAAGGGGTAGTAATGCACCTGTTGTTTGCTAAAATCACATTTAGCTCCCTTGCAAGGTGATAAAACTGAGTTTTAGTGTAGTTCTTCAGTGTCACAGGGAGTTCAAGCTTGGCTCAGTATATTAGGTGGCAATTTGTTACTCTCCTGTGATGGGTCACTGATTTTGCTGACCAGTGTTCACTGATTTTAATGCAAATTTCCAGTTGTTAAAGCAATATCCACTCACTTTCTGCTTCTTATTTATTTTGGTACCATTTCTCCAAACAAGGGAGAGACAAGGACTCTCCAAAGATAGGAAGTTTTAAAACTCTAACTTTGTTACTGTTCCTGCAGAACAACAACAACAAAAGTCAGAAGAGTGAAAAGGTGGCTCCAAAAAAAAACTGTTCTGTCTTAAAATATTTCAAGAGCCATTTAAAAACCCTGTTTTCCCAACCATGTGAACAACCTCTAGCAGGCAGACTTTAAAAAAAAACAAAAACAAAACTAAAAACCAACTGTTAAACCCTGCCCAGCTTGTAATGGAAGACATGGAGAAAAAGGAAAGGCAATTTCTGGTTCATTGACTGAGATTTGTAAAGGCTCACTCCAGCTTCCCCTCCACTAAACCAGAGGGAGTTAGTGGGAATGGGAATTTCATGGAACTCCTCGAAGATTACTCTGAGCTGCTCAGAGCTGTGGCACGTTCCAGCAGCTGCTATAAAAGGATGTGCTTCATGGAGGAATGTGGCAGAGGGCTGATGGAAGAGGAAGGAATTTCAGTGAGAGAAAGGAGGACGGGGAGTCAAACCAAGCTCCCCTGTCTGAGGGGGCTGAGTGGGAATGCAGGGTGCTGGAATTCTGTGCTGTGCTCTGTGACCTGTGCTGTGGTGGGAAACTCGAGGCTTTGGGGTGCCTGGAACACGAGGCTGTGGCTGTTCCTGATGCTGATGCCACGGCTGTGACATGGGAGAGTCGGGGTTTTGGGAGCTGGGCTCTCCACAGGCTCCCAGGCAGCATTAAAGGAATTTCTTTCTGGTATGATAACTTCAGTGCAGCAGTGCACATAATCCTTTTGGCTACAGTGCTAATGGAGTTCGCTTCCTTTCTTTATTTTTTTTTAGCATCCTGTTCAAAGTCATTGGGAAAATAAAGTGATCCTGTAGATTTACTTTGTGTTCCTGCAGACTCCAGTGCTTCTGGAAGGGTTTGATGCAAATTACATTGCATATTTCAGGAGAATCAGTTGTATTCATTTGAATATTGTGCTGCCTTAAAGGGGAAAAAAGTATGGGCTGTTTAGTTTTCCTCCTTATGTTTGTATGCTCTCTGTGACAAACCTAGTTGGTTTGTTGTTGGGTTTTTTAAATTATCCTAGACTTAAAAATGCTGAGAACCTCTGTGTTCTGTTTTTTATTATAATTATTTAAGTCTTTCAGTTAACTAACTCTTTATAATGAGAATCCTTTTCAAATAGGAGTATGCTACACTTGAAACAAATACAGAACAAATTTAGCTGCAAGATTCTGCAGTCAATGACTTCAGAGGTTGTATGTATAGAAACTCAAAAGTAATTTATTTAACTGCAGCTTTCTGATGATACTTGTGAACAAAACGTAGTCTTCCTAATTGTTTTCACACATGTTAATTAAAAATTTAAAAAGCATGCTTTGCAAAGCTAGTTCAGGACCTGATTTGCATAACTAGCCTAAATTTAAAAAATTTAATCGAAAAATTGAATTATGTTTTTCTGCTGTCTTGCTTAGAGTCACAAAGCATGTTCTTTTGTGATGATTACATGAATACATTAAATGCAGAAAACCAATATATAAAGATTTTCTCGGCATATTAGTAGTTCATTTTACATGTAAATATCTACATTAAGATTTATTTTAGATTATTGCTAAAATACTCTTTTGAGCTTCTTTTGAACATATAAGTGTGCTTTTGCCTTACTAGGTTTTAGGGCAACTTTTTGATCACTCAGACATCTGACAGCCTGGAAAGAAAGAAATAAAGAGCGTCCAGAGCTCAAAGTCCTCTCTGCTCCAACAGGGCCTGTGCTGCTAAAATTGTTTTAATGCATGTTAAATTTGGTAATGAACTGGAAGAACAAGAGTCAGATTTTTCTGTGGCCGAAGTCAGTCACTTGAGGGATAGTTTGGAGATGAACTACAACTTCTTAAACATTAGTTCCCTGAAAGCACAAAACTGTTTANCCAACAAATAAAGCCACTGGTCCCCTGACCCCAAACAACCGATGGAAAATGTTAAATGTAATCTTCAAACGTGTGCACATAACTGACCTGGTTTGTTGTGATCTTTCTCTCTCCTTTTGAATGTGCCCCTCCCAGTGTTTCTGTTTGGATATTAAGTCCAAATTTTGGTGTAACAGCTGATAAAATCACTGGGACGTGGGCCCTTGTCTGTGTCTCATAGGGAAACATCCTAATTTTGATGAGATGGGGTGTTCAGGTATGGCAGGCACATAAATGTCCATATTCTGCAGTTCACTCGTGAATTCTGGAGATGAACAGCAACAGCAAACTTCTGCCAAAATTATTCTGGCCCCAGAGTGTCCTGTGACTCAGGGAGTCAATGACAAATTATCCTGTCTCCATGTTAAGGTTTCAGAGTGTCCTCAAATATCTGTGCTGCTGCTTGTACGTCTGCTTACATTTGTTAGTGCTCTTTAAGCCTCGGCAGCAATGAGCTGTCGGGTTTGTGGTGTGACAGCCTGGTGGGGAGTGTTTCCCTCTGTGCCACAAATGAGCCCAGAGGGTGATTAGCCCCTGGGTATCACATGGTTCACGGGATTTGTGACTCTGGATGACAATCCAAAGGATGCTCGTCCTCTGCAAAGGAAGTTTGTGTGCAAGAGGCATCCCCCTCACGCTGTGGCTGCAGGTCAGCAGAACAGAGCATTGCAATCTAAATTAAGTGGCTGGTCTCATCAAGGAGGGACTAATGAGAAGCAATGTGTGGCTACCGAGCCTGCACTGTGTGAATAAGTTAGTGATTTAATTGCTGTGCATCTTCTGCTTTGGAACATGACAGAGGCTTTGGGAGAAGGAGACAAAACACGTGGCTCTTCATCTTCTCAGGAGAGATGTGAGGTGTTCCTCCTGCCTGGCACCTAAAGCAGCTGAAGAAAATTTGAGATGGTAGTAGTAGAAAGCAGGGAAAATGAATAATTAGTTCTCACTGCATTTGCCAGCTGCTGGACAAATTTATGGAATTTAAATTTATTTATGGTATCTGGACAATTTTATAAACTAGCCTAATTTCTTGGGGTTCTCTGTGTGGTTCTCCCGACCCTGCCTGCCCTGCTGGGAAAGGAAGGGAGGTCATTTCTGTCTGCAAGGGGCCTGAAAATGATTTTTCATTTGGCTGCTCCTGTGAGGCATTATTTCGTGGTCCAGCTCTGGGTCTGACCCACCTGTACCTCTCAGGATAAGACACGATGCATGGACTGAGTCAGAGCATTGTGGCTGCCTCCCCTGGCTTGGTGGGAGTTTTGCAGACACTGGCTGGGTTTTTTCCTGATAATTCATTTAATAATTCATTTTTTCATAGCTCTTTCTGCATGCCGAAATAAACTCTCCATGCAGATTTCTCATGCAAACCAAAGCAGGGCTGCCCAAAATGCTGCACCAAAATCAAAACAGAGCCCTGTAAGCTAACTCAGTTCTATTTTTTTTTTTTTCCCTGGCTGGAAGAAACAAATTTCCTTGTATAATGCTTGATGTTCTCGTATTTTTTTGCCATATACTCTGGGTTTGCAGCCAACATACATGCTTAGATAAATATTCTAAATGCCAGATGTCAGCACATGCTGGGTAAGTGCTTCATAATCATGAAACCAAGAGCCCTTGGTCTCTCCCAGCGGAAAGTGGGGAGATAAAGGAGACTCCTGCAAACAAAGCTGTAGTGAAGAGGCTCCTCCAGGGAAAGGCAGAGGATATGAGAGTTAATCAAATTTGTCTTAAGTATAAAGGAAGTCTTTTTGTATTTTCGGTATGCCCTGACCTTTTCAATTGCTCATTACACGGGCTTTGCTTGTCCACTGGGTGTCTCATTCCTGGCTCTGAGCTCCAGAAGCTTTTGGCTGTGTGGGAGCTCACCGTGTTCACACAGAGCAGTGTAATTCTCTGAACAGCAGCTCTCTGCAATTTATTGACTACTGCTAGAACAAAATAAACCTTAAAATTGAGTGCAAAAAAACCCCAAGAGATGGGTTGGCATTGTGTACTGTGCTTTTAATCTCTGGTGTTACCCTGCAGTGGTTCTGCAATCAGTAAATACACTTTATTTATTTTATTTTTTTGTGTCTTTAGGTTAAGTGTGCCTTAGGCTTCTCACAACTGCAATTAAGAATTAAAACAACAGTGACTTTATGTCAAGGGTGATTTGATGAAAAAGCTTTCCTTCTTTTTAACTATTGCTTGATGTGCCAGAGGATTTGAAAAAGGCCTTCATTCAGACTTTTTTGCTTTTCCCTTGATTGTTTCTCTGCATTATTCCAGTTCTTTTGCTATGCTCAAAGAACATCCTCAGCTACTGTTCAGAGCAGCCCTTTCCAGCTCTTCTTCACCTTTTAAAGATACTTCTTCTTAAAAAAAACAAAATCAGTGGGAAGGTGCCACTACCTGCTGTAACCCTGGTGCTTGCACAGGACTCTCTTCCTCCCTGCAGCAAAACCAATGGTTTGCAATAGAAACAAAACAAAAAAATCCACTCATGTACAGGCATATCTCCATGGACGAAGATCCCAGGTAATTATTTCCCTTTGAGAAGATGTGATGCAGCATAGCCACAGTTGTGTAATGGCATTTCTAGCTGTCACCACAGAAACTCCAGCATTTCCAGTGGCTGTTATCAGAGAAGGGCAGCCTGGTGAAGAATCAAGCCCTCTGTTTCAGTTCAGAGGCACTCTGAGCTTTGCTGAAGTGGGAGGGAAGGAATCTGGACTTGGATTCAAGTGCTGGGCCTTGAATGATGTTGGCTTTATCTCTAACTTAACTCCAAAAGTACTGCCAATATCATGAGTGTCCAAGCTTTTAGCCTGTTTCCATCCTTACTCATTTTAAACTTGCTTAGCAGGGAAACATTTGCCAGGCTTGGAAAAAGGGAAGATGATACCCTCCTTGGGTCAATAAAGGCCCTGGCTGCTTTAGAACAATTGTTGCATTCTTCTCTCCCTCTTCTTTTCCTAGCACTTATTTTTGGCTCAACCACTTCCTTCTGCTTTTCTGTCATTCAGAAAGAAAATGGCTCAGCTTTAGAACCTGCAAGTTCCATCAATGCAGTGAAACCCACCACAGAAGTTGTCTGTCAGTGGGCAGAACAAAACCCCTTAAGCTTATGTACTCTCCAAAATAGCAGCACTATTTAAATTATTCTTCTTTTTTCATTCTAGAACACTCCACAAGATTCAGAATTAGGCCAACCTCCTGGTAATGGCCACAATTTAAAAAGGAGCCCTCAGAAAAACAGCACAGAAAAGTCTGGAGGGCAGGACATCTCAGATCCTCTTGCTGCTGCTGTGCCACCGGCTGAGAGCTCATCCCCATTGAGCCCAGGATCTACAAGGTAAGACATGAAATTTCTTCCTGGGAATAGCCCTGATGCTGTTGATAGTTGGGGACTGTGCATTGTTTCTACTCATGTGTGACTGATTCTTCAAGATCTGTCATCCTGATGGATGGTGATGATGATGATGATGATGATGATGATGATGATGATGATGATGATGATGATGATGATGATGATGATGATGCAGTCCTCGAAATAACCTGACACCACCAGACTACTCACTGTTCACCAAACTGACTTTCTTGCCTTAGAGCATAACTCTAAACCAGGCTCCAGCTGTCTTGACCCAAACTTTCTATGCTTTTTGCTTGCACTAATAAACTCTCATCTGAGACAGAGCAACACTGAAGAGTCTTTGTTTTAACTTTTGGTCAGCCCTGAAGTGCTCAGGCAGTTGGGTCATAGTAGGTCCTTCTCTTCTCTTCTCTTCTCTTCTCTTCTCTTCTCTTCTCTTCTCTTCTCTTCTCTTCTCTTCTCTTCTCTTCTCTTCTCTTCTCTTCTCTTCTCTTCTCTTCTCTTCTCTTCTCTTCTCTTCTCTTCTCTTCTCTTCTCTTCTCTTCTCTTTTTTCCAGTGTACTCTATTTTAAAATTATTGATAATATGCAACAGTTTGTGGCAGTTGAAGACCTAATTTAGGTATTAAATAAGATCATCATTGACCACACTGGGGACATTTCAGGGAAATTCAGACACATGACATAATCTGAAAGGATTTAGGAAAAAAGAGCAGCTCATTTCCTGGAAGGGACAGTTTGGCTGTGCTGTGGAGCTCTTAAACTCCAGTACTCACACAGGAGGATATTTGCTGTTAATTCTATCTCTTCTGACTGCCAGTAGCACCTCTTAGTTATCTACTGAAAATTAAATAGAGTCTGAGCAAGACTAAGACTGCTAAGTCAATTTACAGAGATAAAGGTGTTCAGGCATGAAGTTTAAAGTGATGAAAGGTTGTACTTCTTTCCTAGAGATGCATGGCTTGTGTAATCCAGCACCACCCTACTGCTGAGCACCAGGTCTATACATGAAACAGCTTTTTCTTGGATGAATTTCTCATGTCTTTGAGTGTCTCCAGTGAGGGAATCCACAGATGTCATTCCCAGTAGTTAGAACAAAAATCACATTTTGGAGTAATGATGTAAAATTGGACAGGGTGAGATTTTTAATGTGTATTTTGTTTGTTTGTTATTTCAGTTAACAATTACCAGATGTATCCTTTAGTTTGTAGTTTCTCCTGATGGTATTGTGCACAATCACTACATTGTTTGTGTGTAACCACGCTGTCCTACTGAAGAAAACACAATTTTTTTTGTAAACCAGTAAGCTACTTAAAAAAATTATGCGTTCTGATTTGTGACAGCAAAACAGTAATTTTCTGCTATTCTAATCAGTGTGCAGGTTATGGGAAGGGGGGAAAAGAGAGGAAATGATGAGTACTGCTAAGTGCTGATATTTCCAGTAGACTTATCATGACTAACATCCCTGCAAACTGGAGTTGTTTGGGGAACTTCACAATAACAGACAGCATTTGTACCAGCATCCACCTGGTGCAGTGAAGACTCTTATCTTGGGCTTGGAATATTTGTGGCTTGCCTGCAGCAAGTGCAGTCTTGCTTTTTTGGGTTTTTTTTTTAACATTAGCATAGTACCTTTATCCCATTCTGTAACTAATTTGCATTTTAAAAAGATGTGTTGTTCGAAAATGGCACAAGGGCAGTGCTGTAGGGGTTCCTTCTCAAAATGTGAGCACCTAGAACACTTGGATTTATATTCAGGCTGGCTAAAACAGCTTTGCACTGCAGCATGCAAAATTCTGACTCGTGGGAGATGAATGTTACATGGATGAGTCAGCTTGAAAGGATTCATAGGATTCTTGTTTCAGGAAACTTATTAGATGGGCGGGAGCTCAGGCAATTGCTTGTTATTTAGCCTTTCTCCTGAAACTGCTGGCACATGGCTGTTTTGGGTGTCTTTTAAGTTACATCCTGCCAAAATAGAAACAAAGACAATAAACGGAAAATCTTTGAAGTTCCACATTCCAGCTGTTTATTTTTAACTCGCTCCCCTGTGCTGCTTTGAACGCATCTTTTCCACCCTGAAGTGAACTCTGAGAATCTTAAGAGCGTGTGACCTGCCACCCTGGGATGGAGGATCTCTGGGTGGAAAATTACCACATTTGCTTGTCCTCTGGGTGGCTTTTTTCTATCCTCCACAAATTCTCACAAGTCGTTTCAGTCGCTTTTAAATTCTTGTCTTTTGGTACTCAAAATGTCCGTGGCTCTCACTTTAGAACAGTGTGTTTCAGTCCAGTTTTTTCTTACCTGTTATTCGCCAGTCCTGTGTGCTGAAAATTAGATCATCAGTGATTAATCTGTGAACTTTCCACGTGGGATGAAAATGCTGAAGAGCCAGGAGAGTTGGGAAGCCTCGGGCTTTGCAGTGGTGTCCGTGTGAGGTGTGACCATGCCTTTCTCCTGGGGAATCCTTGGCTGGACAGCTCTACCCCAGAGGCACTTCTTCCAGCAGGTTTAGGAGGAACCAGGTGCACCGAATTAAAAGATACACACCCAGAAACAGTTCAGGGGATTAAGCACTCTTCGTGGATGAGCTTGGCTGCTCTCCCAGCCGGAGTGCAGTGCACAGAGCCACTGTGGGGTGACAAAGCTGCCACACATCCTCTGGGACAGTGCCTTGCTTCCTGCTGATGCTCCGGATATCTCAGATGGAGACCAGGAGCCACTCCTGGAATTGGAGATCTGGCCGTGCTTGCTTGCTGCAGCAGTAGTACAGCTTACCTCTTTAATGTTGGAATAATTTAGTTCAGTCATACTTAAAATACTGCAGGGCCTGCGTTTTATTCTGTGTATGGAACAAGGAGGTGAAAAGTGACCGGGGGTGGGGGAGAAGGGGAGGACAGGTCCCCAGAGGATCGTATAGATCATTATTCCTGCTTCACTTTTTCCTGAAAGCTTAGATGCACGGGGAGGGAGGGGGAGTCTGGCTGCTGTTAGCAGCCCTTTAGCGATGATGGATTTCTCATGTGTTTGTTTACACTGAAAAGTTCAAACGGCGAATTGTTCTGTCTCTAAAACTGTCACTTGCTTTGTTTCGTTTTGTTTTTGAAAGGCAATATGGAAATGAATTCCATGTTCCTCATTAACTTTCAATACCTCTTAGGGACAGATTAAAATGCAGGATTCCTTAACTCAAGTCCTCCAGCATTCTGTGTCCAAATGTGTAAACTCAAAATGTAGGCACGGATCTCTCATGTGTCAGTGGAAGGAGAACAGAAACACTTGAGAGGCAGCAATACATGGGCTGTGGTTGCAGAGCTGGCTGTGCATTTGTTCCCCTCGGTGCCTTCTAAATTCATCCTCAGATTTCAGGCTCCTGCTCCTGGGAATATAATCACTGAGGCTCAGAGTTACATCAGTGTGGATGGCAGCCGTATGTGACCTCTGGGACCCAGAGGCTTTGGCACTCGATGTTTTTCCCTCACAAGTGTGACTGGGTTGGGAGGGCTGCCCCTCCTTTCGACAACTACTGCATGTTTTAGAAGGGGAGAAAAGGGATTAGAAATGGAAATTTTAAATTCTCTACCATTTTCTGTTGTGGTATCTTCATTTCTTGTTGTTTATCAAGTACAATTATCATATTTGGGCATCTGTAACCCCTCCTCCGCACACTCCCACTCATAGTAAATGCTAAATGCCAGAGATTCTGTCTGGCTGCTGCTGGTTTTATCAAAACAGATGAATGGGAGTTTCAAGTGTTAATGGCTGGTAGATTGGGTATGGCTCTTAATCTGGAAGTATTTATGGGATGTACACCAAAAGTCATCGATTTCTTAACATCCTTTATAGCTTCACACCCTAAACACAGACCAGGCAGTTCTCTCCTAATAAACATCTTAGTAACTGGGCGGGACTCCTAAATTTTTCCAGAAAAATTCAGACTTGCCACAATATCTTCTGATGGTGGAAGAGATTAACTGCAGGTATTAAAAATTAACTGCTAAATTGGCAATGCACTTCCAAACAAGCAAACTGTCCATAATTATTTATGCAAAACAAACATTTTAGGCATGCAAAGATTTAACTCGTTGTTATTTGATGTTGTAACTGGAAGTACAGTGTTCATATGGTCAGCATGTTAGGGCCTTGGAATTGCAAATTCCTAACTGTGTGCTTAACTTCTAGGATGAGGGAAAAGTTCCCTTTGGTACCCCTTGAGTGCAGTGGGACACACATATTTCAAGCTACAGATGCACCTATGTCTGCATGACTGCATTTTCTTGTTTTTAACATCATCAGTCACAGGCAGCAATTATTCATAGCAAAATGACTTTTGCTGCCCTAAACTCTACATGAACTGTGAGGAACTCGAATGTTCTTCCATGCTTTGTCATTTGCATGTTTTGTTTTAAATATGAACGAATTTTTCCCTTAATAATATTGAGATAGGTCAGATTACCCACAAAAATGAACATACTTTATTTTCCTGTGTTTAAAAATACCATCTTTTAGGGTCATAGCTTTATGTTGATTGTATTAAATGGGCTGTCTAAAAATACAAGTTCCCTGCAAGTAATTATTGATTTAATGTAGATTGGGCTTTACTCAGGGGAATTATCCTCAGCATGTGGTGTAATTTCCCAGTAGTGTTATTCCTTTTAAAAAGAGGGGAAGATAATGGGACTAGGTGTGACCTTAAGAGGTCATCCAGTCCATCCTTCTGCCCTAAAGCAGGATCAACTGTGCTTAAGGCATTCCCAACAGATGTTTGTCTAACCCCAGCATGTCTTGCAGACAGAAAAGCAAGATTGCAAATAATGAAAAGGAAGATGTAGGATGTGTTCCCTGTATGGTTTTCCTCGTTAGCTCCATCAGAGGGAGAAGCATAAACAGAGATATCCAAACAGGTCACTCTGGGCCTGTCCTACTGATTGAAAACTCAAACCTTTCAGTTGTTATGTCCTGAATAAAACATTGTAGCGAGCTGCAGCAGCACAGATAATGAATCTCTGCTACTCCACTCTTGTAGCAGCGATAGTTTAACTCTCTGTCACAGCCTGTGCCAGCACTGTCATTTTAATTCTGTTCAGCATACGTTAATTACAAACTTGTCCCAATTCCTTCATCTGCTCCTGAGTAAAATGAACAACTTTTCAGCATTATTGAATATCAGAAAAATGGTTTTGATTGATTCACAATGCTGAACTTAGTTCATAGGATTGTCATCTCCCTTGAACCTGCTAAGTCACACATTTATTACTATGGCTCTTGACAAAGTTGCTACCAGCATGGCAGGAGATAGTTCATGGGTTTAGCTACAGTAGTCAAGAATATTGAACCACTTCAGACATGTTGGGAACTGTTTCATATTTAATAGCTGCTAATGTAACAAAGAATTCATGTGTAAAAAGTCTTAGAGAAAATTCAGTCAGATGAAATCTGAAAAATGCAAATATATGATGATGAATGTTCTATACAGTGAACATTACCAACACTTCCATCCCAGATTTATTACTGTACATTTTCCAGCTCTGTTGACAGATGGGATTAATGATAAGTAAACAACCAGAGATTAAATATAAATGATAAGCAGCAATTATAACTGTAGATGCTGTTTTCTATTCTTCCAATGCTCAGTTTCACAGAGGTTAGAGGGACTTCCCCCCCTCAACCTCCACCCGGTTTTGTTCTCCTCCTGATCACCGTATCTCTAACAGGAGCTCGCTTCCAGGGTGAAGAACCCTGGGCACAAAACTGCTAATGAGCAATTTAGTCAGTAAGAAGATAGACCTGCAACACAGCAAAAAGCTGGAATAGCAATTGACTCCCACTTCTCCACCCCCTCCCCAGTTCCGTGTTGTGGTTTCTGTCCCTCCTCTTCTAATTAAGCTTCCCTGAGTGCAAAATTAACGTCAATAATAAAGTGTGTTCCTTCCTCAGGGAAAGCCTCCTGGCATGTCCCTGCTGTTTGCTCATGTCCTGTTGTGCCCCACGTTGTCAGTGATGCAGCAGATATCAAATATTGTATTGCCATCTCTGGTATTCCCAGTGTCAGTAAGTTTCATGTGGATCAGTGTTTTCAGTGTACTAGGGAAAGAAAAATTCCTCTGGGCAAAACCATTTCCTGCAAGTTTAAATAAAATGTGTTGGTGTTATGAATTAAATGTTCGAACGGATGCCAAGCATTGCTGAAACTTGCTTAATCTATATTTGAATTGTTATAGGTGTTTTACCTTAGATTTGAGGCTTAGCCTTAATATGGCAAATACCAGTGGCTCTTTAAAGACTGGTTTATTTTCCACAGCAATGACTCTGAGGAAGGTTTTTAGGACCTAAGGTGGACTCATATTCAGCTTTAGGTGCAGCCATCCCTAAAGAAATTGTTTGTTGGGCAGTTCTCAGTACAAGGAGTGGGTTTGGCCCCACCTGGAAGTGCATTTTGTGCATGTTGTTTGCATAAACACAAACCTAATCTGCAGGGACCCCAGAGCTGGTCACTGACTTGCTTCTCCATCAAGTATTTTGTGTGTAAAGCTTGGGCAGAAAAGCAGAGAGAGGCTTCTCCGATTTCTGGAGATTACTTAAAATCCAATCTATGCCTTACACCTTGGAAGGTGTTTTAAGCATCTTTTCCAGCTCCAGTCTAAAGGGGAATTGGAATTTCTGAAATGTAGCCTGTCACTGCTAAGCTGAGGCAAAGCTGCAGCGATGGACTCTGAGCCACCTCTCCCTGTGCAGCTCTGCACTGCCCACCCAGCACCTGGCAGTGTGTTATCTGTGTCCTGCTTTGCTTGGGATTCATTATTCCATGTCAGGTAAACACTGCCCCTTGCTCCTCTGTGCAATTCTACATTCAGTTTCAAACAGATGTTTCTCTCCATATTCCCATGCCCAGGCATGGAAGGGGAGTGAGAGAACAAGGTGAACCCATTTCATCGCCCACAAACCTCAGTGTGGAAAACCGAGGTCCACACAGTGAAAAATACTTAAAATAACTTCTCCTTCTCGCAGTTAGTCATCTCTGATTCCGTTTTTTCTGTCTTATCTTTAATGGGTGGAGAAAGAGATCACAGCAAGGGTTATAGCTTAGATGCACTGAAATCAAGCACTGCGATTAAATGACCTCATTGGGTGTGGATCGTGGCACAGCAGCATCCCACGTTCTGCAGGGTGAGCCCTTTGACCTTTTGGTGAGAATCAACTGTGCTGATTAGTTGGAGAAAACATTCAGCAGATGGGCCCTCCTTAATCTTCTGCTACACACTCGAGTACAGCCAGATAACAGCACTCACTGTGTAGCTCTGGCAGTCTCTTGGAAGCAGAAACAAAAAGCCTTTCTTCGAGGTGCCGTGGGTTTTCCCAGTATTATTTTTTTTTTCCAGTTTTTCCTCTGTTGCTCCTTTAGTCTGTCAGATGCGTGTCCCCTCTCCCCACACTTACCTAAGATTTTGGAATGATTAAAATGCATGCCATGAGCACGGTGGCTCTCAGGTAAGACTGGGAACACACTTCACAGAGTAATAAGCATTTAAATCACTGTGTCTGATGGTTTAACTCCTGAAAGCAGATTATCAGCTTCCCAGTGCATGCACTGCATGGCCTCGAAACATCAGCGGCACAAAACGGTTTTATTCTTTGCTTCTTATTCTTTGCCTCTTTATTGACATGAAACAAATAAACGTTTCCATTGTTGGCAGCATCGGTAAGGAAGGCATCAGTAGCCACAGTGCTGAAGAGCTATCCAACCCAAATTCCAGCACGGTGTCTTCAGAGGGGACAGGACAGAACACTGCCTTGCAAGAGCAAGTAGGACAAGCAGGCTGTGATTCCTTAAAGCACCCTGCTGAAGCACGGGAGAGAAGCCTGCCTGTCTCAGCGCCGCTCGCAGACTGCGCCAGAGAGCCCATCACAGGCAGCAGTGACAAATTCCACACCTCAGACTGCACCAGAGCACGGCCATCCCCAGCTCCAGTGAATGACAAACAGGAGGGATTGGCACTCACCAAATCTATGAACAATATTGCAGCCTCCTCTACCAAAACCAGTGAGAATGAGCCCAGAATCCCACGCCTGGAGCCCGGCCCTGCAGCAGCAATCACAGAAATGCAAGGAGCCACACAAATGAGCTGGAGTGAATTAGGATGGCTCGGGCAGGATGAGCAGCTGGGTGGCATGAGGGAGCCACATGTCAGCACGTTTCCCCAGGGTAAAGCAGCAGGAGATTATTTTACTGCTCAGGAGGCCGAGCAGGAGCGAGGAGTTTTGGAAGTAGGTCAGCTGCAGGCAGTAATGCAGCAAGGTAGACAGAACACAGATGGTGGAGAGGGTCTGCTAATGAAAAAGGAAACCTTAATCCCAAATTATCCAGCAACAGGAGGCTCAGACGGTGAAAAATTTGGAGCAATTGTGAATGCTCAGGGCTTCGCTGAGATCTGTGATCTACAGATGGGGGCTGAAACAATAGCTGAAGGGAATGAGGCAAATCCAGCTCTATCTGGAAGCAAAAGGAAGCAATCAGAATCCTGTACTTTAATGTCAGAGTTGCCTTCTAGCTCTCCAAATCTCATCCTGGTACCAAAGCCTGAAGAGCCTTCGAGGGAATATGTGCCTGGAAATGGCTCTCAGCATCCACGGAGGAGTGAAGCAGTGAAAACAGCCTCTGAAAAAAACAAACCCCTTTTTCCAAGAGAGCTTCAAAAGGAGGATGAGCTTGTTAGTGCCGAGCATTTCAGTGTGCCTTTATCATTTCAGAGAGAGGAAGAAGAAGAAAAATCAGCTGTCACAACTGAAAGCCCAAAAGAAGCCAATAGCAATAAAATTATAAAAGCTGATGATGTGTCTAGAGAAAGCACCACACTTTCTGAAACAGAAAGCATTATCAGTCCCACGAAGGAAAATGCAGTGGTAGATAAAAGATTATTACTGGAAGAATATGCATTAAGTACTTCTTTGAGCAGATCCACGGAGCTGTATCAAAAAGAAACGGGGGCGGATGTAACAGGAAGAAAAAGTGGAATCAGAACAGAGGATGCACAAGTGTCAGAAACCAGTGAATTACCTGAGGGCTCAAGTGAGGCAGGAAGACAACTATTGAGCTCTGTGAGTAGCCACCACCAGGACATGGAAAACACCCACTTGGAACACGATCCTGAAGAATTCAACCTTTGTGAAAACACTTCAACAGGTGACCTGGGGGCAGCAGGTGGGGGAAAGCCTCTGAATTTAGACAGTAACTTTAAATTGCCCGAAGGCCATTCCCAGTCTCGTGGTTGTGAACCTGAACAACAAATGAGCAAAGAGAAAGCAGCTGCCCCAGAGGGCCTGGAGAACAAGCTCGTGGCTTCTCCACAGTTGGCAAGGGAGGAATGCCCACGGAGTTTTGATTGCTTTAACACTGAGGCAGAAGGCAAAACTTGGGAGCAGTCAGGCTGTAACAGGACTGAAAAGGTTTGTTTAGATGGTGCACACAGTTCACTGCCCCTCCACCCTGGGAACAATAATATTAAGCAGAGTAAGCAGGATGAGTCCTGGGAAAAGGCTTTTGCTGGAGAAACTGTGTTGGAATCTGAACACAAAGCTGAGAGTCAAGAAAAGCCTGAGAGCTCCGGCAGGTCAGGAGAAAGTGCAAAAATGCCCAAATTAAAACTTGAGCTTCAGCGCTTAAATGAGTTGGCAGGGACTGTGGGACAAAGCAAGGAGGCCCTGGAAACCAAAGAACAGAACAGTCACATCACTGAAGCGCCTCACAGAGATCCAGAGCAGGAACCTGCAGCTGCATGCAGCAGTGCTGGGGATGGAAATCAAAGTCAGGGTATTCAACAAGAGAAGAACCAAACTGCAGTGAAAAGTTCCATGGAAGATGAGGATTTGGCTCGGAAAAGTGAACGTAAATCTTATGTGCCAGCGCAAGCTCAGCTGGAGCAAGTGGCTGCAGAAAATCACAGAAATACACAGATGGCTCCTTCAGAACCCCCCAAAACTGCAGTCGGCACTTCAGGGTTTAGTGATCACCAAGTCCACATGGAGCAAGGGGGTGACAGCCACGTCCCTGCACACAGCTGCCCTGAGAGGGACACGTGCAGCTCTTCGGAGGTCCTGGACTGCAGCGTCCAAGAGGTGCAGGAAAATGCAGGAGTTCCAGCAGCTCCTCCCCGGGCACAGCAAGAGGAGCAGTCAATGTCTGTCACTGGTGACAGTGGCTGGAGTTCAAACACAGGACTTGAGCATCAGGAGCACCAGAGCAGCCTGGCAGCTGTCAGCAGAGCAGATGATCTGGAACACAAAGGAAAGGCGCTACAACCTGAGCGGCCGCCGGACCGAGATAACCACAGCAACACAGCACAAACACCTCTGGACGTTCCAAAGAACCCTGATAAACAGCCTTCTGTGCCAGGTCCAGCACCGCCCCAGCGTGGCTCTGACAGGCCAAAAGAACAGGACAAGGACGACAGCAGTGCTGAGGATGTGAGTGGCAGCAAACACGGGCAGAACGCTTCTGGTGTGACCACGCTTAGTTTGGGAGATTGCAACGAGCAAAACAAAACCGATCTCAAGGCAGAGGAAAAGTGCTGCAGTAAGCAAAACTCAAGCAAGCCCAAGCAGGGTGATAATTCTTTGATCTCAGCGAGGCAGCATGAAGCAGCATGTCAGAGAGACACGTTTTGTGAAGAACTTGAAAAGAACGAGCAGCCAGGCAGCGCGTGCAGGAGAGAGGAGAATGCTGGTGAAAGCTGTGCTGCTGCTATAAACACCCTTCCAGGGACACAGGATTCAGCAAGTGCCACTAACATATCACAGGCTTTGCCAAGTGATACAGAAATAGCACATACTTCTGATAATTCTGAGAAAAATGATCCCCAAATATCTCATCCAGAAACGCAAAGGAAAATGCCATTAATGGCAAAAAACTCAGAAAATATTCTGGCTGCTGATGGGGGAATCATCCAGAAGGAGGGAAACACAGAGATAAGTCGTGAGGACAGTGCTTCTGTCACAGAAACAAGCAATATAAAGCCTGACACAAGTCCAGGGGCACAAGGATCTCCTTCACCTTTACAGGCACACAGGGAAGTAATTCCCACTGATAACTCACATAAATCCAGCTGCATGCAAAATGCAACAGAGCAGCCTGGTTATTGTCAAGCAGAATTTACAGCCCTCTCTATCCAGACCTCTGCACTCAGCCATCCCAGCCAGCAACCTGGAAACAACACAGACAAGGGTACTGGGGGGAAATCACTAAATAATGAGCTGGAAGTTGTAGCATGTCGAAACACCTTGGAAGGTAACTCAGATTTGCAGGGTCCCACATGTCCTCAGGTGTCAGCACCCTTAGGTCCCTCACCCATGGTAAGCACAGGTAAAACAGCAAATTCAGAAAACAGCTCTGCCAGCAATATGTGTGTGAGGGAAAAAGAGTGTCCAGACCAAAGTTTTCAGGGTGATGGAGACAGAAGTTGTGCCCTGCCAGAGACTTTGAATGTAGGGCAGAGAACTGGAAACTTATCACACTTCAATTCTGAGAAGCTGAAGAAAGAGATCTCTGCAATTAAATCCAAAAAAACAAAAAGTGAGCTAAACTTCAAAGAACAGCAAAGTGACAGTTCAGCAGAGTCTCTGTTAGCACTCCCTACTCCAGAAGGGAAGCCGCTGAGCCTTTCATCATCACAAGAAGGCTGTAATGAGGAAATTGCAACCAATATCTGCGTAGATGACAAGTACGGTAAGATCTTAGAGAAACCTGAGAATTCAGAAAAAATGGAAGAGCTTTCAAAAGAGAATAATAACATAACCAGGGCAGACATCAGTGTTTCCGAACAGTCTGCAGAGAACTCTGGAAGGGAGCATGAGGCTCTGACTTGCAGCTCTCTGGACATTGGCTCCAGCATCCCAGACTTCAGGGAGCACATCAGCCAGATTTTTAAAAAAACTGTCCACAGCACACTGAGTGCTGAATTACCCCAACTTTTGTCCGAAAACCATGCAGACTTCAAGGAGAGTCCAGTGGCCAAGGACACAGCAGAACTCTGTGGTGCTGAGAACTTTTCAGAACCAAACAAGGCGGGCAAAGGAGCTCCCGAGGGCACCTCAGAAGCAGAGGGGCAAGAGCTGTCTTTAGCTACTGAGACTTCCTGCGAAGCTGCCGAGGGCAAATCTCTGCAGCGTGAAAACACAGTGGCAGAGCTGCCACCAGCAAGTCTCCAGGACACTGAGGAAAGCAGGCAGCCCTCTGGCTGTTTAGAAGTGGTCCCCAGCTTGGATGGCGCTCCATCTGCTGAACGCGCTCCGGAAAATCTGCGAGAGCCAGGCAAACCCACTGAGAGCGGTGAGATGGAAAGGGAGGAAGGCGTGTGTGCTGGTGGCGTTGATCCTGAATCGCTAATAAGCTTAGAGATAAAGAAGCAAGGACCAGCTTCATTTGATGGGGCAGCAGCTGAGAACTTGCCTGCGTATTCCGGCAGCCAGCAGCGAGCCACTGGAGCTGTTATCTCTGCAGGCGATGCACAGGGGAGGGACGTAGAAGATGCTGATGCCACAGAGGGAAATAACTTAATTACAGAGTGTAATGCAGAACCAGTTTCCTCGGAAGAGGATGTAAATCTTCCTACTGCACAGTGCCAGGATCCTAAGCCAAATGAACAGGAGAAAAGTGAGTACGGTGATCCAGACACTGCCAAGAGCATCTCTGACATGGCAGCTTCAACTCTTGTCCCGGGAGGATCTTACAATCATGAAAAATTGCCAGATAATTTTAATGTGTCACCTGAGGAAGATCAGGAGGCACACATTCACAGCAATTTTGTGCAGGACATTAGGTCTCAGAATGACAAGCAGATGATACAGGACGAAGCAGTAAATAGCAAATGCTTGGAAACCTCGGGAAATTCTCAAGATGCACAGCAAGAAAAGAAAGTGACCGTGCATGGGTTAATAGATTACTTAAAAACTGAAGTAAGCCAGGATGATTGTTTGCAAACTGACTGTAAACTAGGATCTGGCAGCATGAGTGAGGGAGACGTGAAAGAAAACAGTGACACAGTGTTAGGCACGGCAGGGACAGGTAACGAAAAGAGTGGAGACATCCCTGAAACTGGTACTGCAAGGATGTTAGTCACTGCTGAGGGACACTTAGCCATAAACACGAGCACTGAAGAGCAGGAGGCAGACCTGTACAAAAATCCCTCTCCAGCCCTCCCTGCAATGGAGCAGGGTGAGCATTCTGCACGTGCAGGTCTCGCTGGTGCTGAAAATCAGCCAAGCAAGATGAATTCAGAACACGAAAGCTCCCTCCAGGATGCCACAGGAAAACCACCACCGCTTGCATTAACTGAGCCTAAGAACCTTGACCTCAGTGAACTTCAAGACATGGCTGTGGCAGGATTACCCTCTGAAAGGTATTTACTTTGAATTACTATGTGAAATGGTTGGCAGGAGCCCGGGGCTGGAGAGGGGTGCAATTTTCCAGGCAGATGCCCGTTGTCTGGGTGGTTTGGGAGGGCAGGTCACTTACCCTGTCCTTAAATTTATCTTAAATATATGTTGCTTCTAAATGTGGATTATGTGAAAAAAAATAATATTTGTAAGGACAGAGAGGTCCTAAAGGCTGAGGAGCACAGTTCTGAGCTGTTCCATCTGCTGGGCCACATTCCTGTCCTTACCTGTGTGGATTTGCTTACGCTTCCCAGTGTTCACACCTCGTAGCCTGAAGTTAGGCATACAAATCACACTTCCTAGCCTTAAGTTAGGAGACTTTTGCCTCAGTTTTGGTGACCCAGTTAAATGAGACCTGCAGCATTCACATGGTGGAGTGCAGTGTTTAAAAACAAGCCTACAGAGTAACCCAATTACTCACAGTTAGTTGTCTGGGCCTCCCTCTTATCCTCCCGTACAACATAATTGCACTGACAGTGCCTTTGATCACCGTGTTATTCAGGGTTTCTAATGACATGGAGTTGTTTCAGATGTGAATTCTTCTGAGCTAGGACTTGTGGAGCCTCAGAGTTGCTTTTTTGGTTTTATTTATTTTTATTTTCCAAACCTAGAAGTAACTGCTTTAATAAAGTTAAGACTTTTGTTGTTTGGGGTTTTTTTTGGTTTTTTTTTTTTTTTTAATGAGCTTCTACTTTGCTGTTTAAATTCCTAGTTTGATGTGCAGTTAATTCAGGATAATTATCATCTTAGAACAGGTGATTTCCCTTTATCTAGCCATGTCACTGCTTCCTCTGTAACCTCAGAACTCCCTTGCACACTGTCCCTCTCCTTTCTGTATCAGAGGAGGCAGCGATAGCAGAGACAACAGCAGAGCACAGGGCTATAGGGAAAAGCTAAACTGTATCAGACAATACCAATGAATGGCCTGCAGAGGTGGAATCTTTCTCAGTAATCCCAAAAACGTAGATGGCACTAACTGACCAATGAGGGAAAATGTTCCAGTGCCACATTCCTTCAAGGCTGAGGTGATAAAACCATACTGTAAGTGAAAACACCTGAAGTGTTTCAGTTGTGGTGAGGATGTGGGGGAGCTCTTCCTGCTGTGTGTGAGTCTGGCAGGGAGGCTGAATGTCATCTAATTGTGTGAACAGAATGTGCATTAGAAAAATATTAGAAGTGCTGGAAAGCAGGACAGCTGTATGACTTTCTCTTGAAGATCTGTCTATAAAATGACAAGGAAATTAGACCCTGTTATTTCTCTTGAGGTCCTTCGTTTTTTGTTTGCTTCCCTTTACATGAAGCTTTACATGGGAAGCTCCACAGTGGGTAGCTTTGAAATTCCCAAAACAAATTGCTGGCATGGGCTGGCTCAGGAGCCATTAGGGACTGTGGGCAGTGCATGTGTCTGTGCATGTGTTTCATATCAGGGCGGGTATCATACTTTAAATAAATACCTGTGGCAGGCAGGGCAGGGCTCTTGAAACAGCTGCTGACAATTCACCGAGTAGTTGCTTAATGCCTGCATATGCTTCAAGAATTCATTATCACCTGTTTTTCCAGCGTGAGGGTTTGCATCAACAGGCAGCTGCTCAGTTCGGACTGTGGCTGTGCAAAGGGCTGAAACACTGGGGACTCTCAGAGGTACAGAGGAGCCTCTGCTCTTGTCAGGCTCGTTTTTAGAGCAATATGCATTTATATCACAAAAGGGAAGCAGAGAGCATTAGCTGAGCTGGCTGGTTTGTCTTTATCAGGTCCAATACACTGACCAATCCAGTTTTCCTCTGAGATTAAAACTGGGTTTGTATCGTTAAATTTCAAGGTGTGTTCCATATGCTGCATACGTCAGCCACGAAGCTTGGAGTGCTTTGCAGTGGTTTATTGCCCCATCATTCTCACAGAGAATAAACTACTACAGCCATGCAAAATGAGGTGCACGTTGCTAAGAGCTGACTGTGAGAATGTGGACATGATATAAGGAACTCCAGGGAGAAAGATTCCTCCCCAGCTCTCAAAATAAATACCAGTAAGAAGTAAATTATGTTTAGGAGAAAGAAATAGTTCTGAGAACCATTTAGAACCTTCTTACTGAGAAGGAGAATGTTCTGAACTATTTCAGCTTTGTTTACACAGACCCCTTCCACTACTCCTGTATAACTCCCTCTCTTACAAGATCCCTTATGTTGAAACCCCACTGAGGTGCATGAGGGGGTAAAGTTGTGTGATCTGACTCTTAAATCCTTGTTAGGATTTTTTCCTGGACAGGAAATAGCAGAATTTCTTCGCTTTGTGGCTATGCCCTGGGAGTAGGCTGGTCTTGAGATGAACAGTGAATCCAAGCACTGCCTGCAGTGATTCCTGCTCCCACCTCCTTTAGGGGGCAACTCTTATCAACTGATAAGGAGAGCCCTTATGTCTGCAGGCAATAGTACAGCACCAATCACTGCCCTTCAAATCTTCAGTAAAAAGGACAGTCGTTTTTGCAAAGGAGGTTGTGGCTGAAGCCACGCTTCCTTGTGGAAGTACAGCTGTGCTATCAGCAGAAGCGGGGAAGAGCTGGATTTTGGCAAACCTGTCTGTCAGCACTGAAAAGGACTAAAAGAACCCAAAACTTGTTTTGATGTTTTTAACTCTCTTTACCAAGTCAATGACTGAAAACCTGTATTCCTAATGGCCACATTTGTGCATCAAAATGTCATTGTTCCTACTTATTGTGCATCCAAATGCCCCATTTTCTGTCTGAGATTTACTTGGAAAAGAAGATCAGGACTGGAGTTGGATTTTTTGGGTTTTTTCTCCCTTACAATGGATATTCACTCATCTGTAATGTAACCCCCATATCTGTAATGTAACCCACACTTCTTTCTTTTATGGAAGGAGAATGGAGGTTCCTGTATGTACAGGAGCCCGTAAGTCCCTGAAATGCTCCCCTTTGCATCATGGACTGTGGCGGATGTTGAGCAGAGCGTGGAATAAAATTGGAAATGATGGCAAAATTGTAGGGATGTTTAGCAGTGGGATGGATTTTTTGATAAGCTGTTGGAATTCAACTGGCTGTCACATGCAAGCTGCCGTGGTCTCTTGGAAAAGGTACTGAGGGAGCTTTTTGAAGGGCAGGCTGTGAAGTCACTCCCAGATGTGCAGGTACAGAGAACACGTTGGTGTGTTGGCTGATTTGTTGGTTTGGCAGAACGCTGGGTTTGTTCACAGGCCTTTGGGTGTTCTAGGCTCACAGAGATGCTCAGCTGGGCTGGGTGTGCAGTCAGGGAAGGGCACAGGAGCTGTAAACACACTGCAAGCAGGGACACCCATGCTCTTAGGGAGTGCAAAGTTCTGCTGCACTGACTCCCATCACTCATCAATCAAAACAATATTTTTATATGGGAAGAACCTTGCAGCAGTTGGAGTCAGCAAAGCCACTTGAAAAACCTCCCTTATGTCCTCTGCATAGGTCAGACAAGATCTCTAAAGTTGGTCCAGACATACTTTTGGATTTGCTTCATTCTTTGTTCTTGCCATCAAAAATTGGCGAGTTCAGTAACTCCAAAAAGAATGTTCACTCCTTAGTAAATATGTCTTGGTCCTTTTTTTGTCTGCATGACAAATACAGTATTAAATATTTTAGCAGTCTTGCTGGATGAGGTGGGGAATGTAGAACTGCTTTTCAGATCAGGCAAGTGGGTTTTGAGCACTAAGGCTTTGTGTTGTTAGCATCTGAAAACAAGAGTTTGGAGTTAAAAGGAAACTTGTCAAAACACTGATAATGCAGCTCTTTATTTCCCTATTTTTTAACTTCAAAATTGATTCAGGTGTGTAGCATCTCAGGATCACAAAGCAAAGGGAAAAATATCTGGAGGTGATTTACACATAAATGAAATTCACAAATTAATCGGGTTGTCCCTCCTGCCCTTCTTCCTTTGTATCTGAATTCTTTCTCTTTATTTTCCTCTCTTCTTACTGTCATTGTTATCCTTAGTAGGTGCAGCTGTCAGTACAGTTGTGCCTTTGGAGATGCCTGCAGTCCTGAACTAAATTAACAGGATGGGCAGTTCCGTGGGAATTTCATCTGTGTGAAGCCTGAGATATTTAATTTTGGTATTTTTCTATTCACAGAAGAGTGAAATTAAGATAACTTTGCTCTTACCCAACAGACATCCCCCATTGCTTTCTAGGAAGTGAAAGGGAGTTTTGCCAACTACTCTCATGGATTCCATTGACCAAGCTGATCTCTGGTTTGGGCACCATCTGAGTATTTATGAAATTTGTAAAGTACTGTAAAATGCTGATTGGATAGCATGCCCTGTTGTATTCATAAGGCAGGTATTGACATGGATGGGTGACACATAAGCTGCTGTTTTCACACATCCTTCTGTTTTTCTCAAGACATTACTTTTATTTAATCAAATACAGGCATTTGATTTGATCAAATCCAGCATGGTCACTGCCATACTTTGTCCAATACCTGCACAGAAAGTTTAGCATCACTTTTTGCCTTCTTTCCTCATTAAATAAAAATTACTTTCAGATTACCTTTTTTTTTCCCTAATTAGATTTCCCCAGATGTATTTTTCAACCTTGCTTCTTCCAAGTAATCTGCCTGTTTTCTCAAAATAATTTCTGCATCTTACAGATCCCCTGTTCTCCCTATTCCAACACTGTATCTTCTGGCTTCTTGGAAAATTGGATCTACTGTGGAGCTTCTTCCATGGTCCCTGTTTCCAATAGAATATGCAAAGTATGATTAGCCCCAGCTTTGAACCTGGAGAGGGCAGCTCTGAAAACATCAATTACAGACACAGGGATGTGTCTTAAGAGCTAGAACTCCATAGATATTGCATGACCCTTTTCTTTCTGTTTTTCCTCCTTTTATGTTGATTCTTTCAAGCCCATCTTATCAATACTGGTCCAGGTGTATGGAAATCCACAGATGCACTGCTAGAAACAAGAGGGGACTTTTTAGTTATTGCAATTCCTTAACATTTGGGTACTCTGGAAGAATAAAAAAATGTTATATGGATCCATTCAGGCCTGTTCTTGTACACTCACCTCACAGGTTAATTCTGACAGTGGAGTCTCTTTGGCCTGTAAGAAGTTCTTCCTCTCAGATTGCAGTAATAAGTGTAGAAATGTTAATTTCTGCAATCACAGGCATAATTGTTCTGGATTCTAAGGTCCCTGTGAAATGCTGATTGCCACCATTCTGTGCTGTGGGGAAGGACCAGCCCTAGAATGTTGTGGTAATCTCGTTCTCCTTGCTGAAATGTGCTTGGCACCTCCTCTTTGTTCAGCCAGGCTTAATCCTTCCTCTTCCCCACTGCCCCTGTTTGGTATCTGCCATCCTCAGTAAAATAACCAGCTGTCCAAAAGTGCCCCAGGACTCCACAAGGTTGTTTCCAATTTAATTTCACTAATTGACTTGCTTTCCCGCTTGGTACATTCCTTTCGAGACAGCTGTGTGAGAGGCTGCAGCCTGCCCTTGGAGTGGGTAAATGCTGGCCCAAAATCTCTGCTCCATTGGAGTTGGTCCCTAAAGAGGCCAACCTAGAAACAGAGACTGGACAGGAGGAAGGGAATAAAGGTGGATATTTATTTGAAAGGCCTTCAGAGGCACACCCTGGGCAGGCCAAAGGCTGCACCCAAGATGGACCCCAAGTCACGAGTTCTTCACACTTTTATAGCTTTGGTCCATTTGCATCTCAACCCAATTTCACCAATTAAACTTTAGCTAATGATGGAATTTGCCCTCAGCTTGCCCCCCTTCTCAAGATGCTGGGTTACACATTTTGGGCCTAGGCCGGGCTGGGTGTCCTTGGAGAGCAGCCTGGAGAGGCTTTGTTCTGTCTGTCTCAGCATGAGAGAGCAGCAGCTCCCAGGCTGCAGGACACTGCAGAGTTACACACTGGGAATGCAGGATTGGAAAAATATAAAAGCTAAAACCTAAGGCATCAGACTTGGCCCTGTTCCTCTGGCAGCTCAGCCAGGGAGAATTCTGCCCTGTCCTGTCATCCTTTTCCACCCAGACCATCCTACAAGCACCATACCCACAGCTGTCCTGCTCTGCTTTAATAAGAGGGGTGTCTAGTTGTTTCGACAGATAAAAAAATCAAATTAGGAAGACAGGCTATATGTAGACAAGTAGGATTTAAATGATTCATTGGCCTGGTGTTTTCCAGCCTCCAGCCTCCAACCTGTAAATCTTGGCTCCTCTTTGTCCATGGTGCTCTGAAAAACATGGAGCACGTGCTCCATGAAACTCATCAAACTGCTTTTTTCTAGTTCTTCTCCAGACTGTTTTTCCTAGCTGCTTTAGCTAATGAAACACAAACAGTGTAATCAATAAAGCCGTTTATTTTTTTTTAAGGCACTCAAGAGCTTATGTAAAATCTTTGGAATTTGTAACCATGATAACATTGTTATGCTCTCCTAGCTGATAGAAATATCAAAGCCAGCTAAGAATAACTCTGCAGCAGACAGAGAAGATTGGATTTGTTTCCTGGAATGGAAGCAAAAACTATGAGTACATTGCTCAGTTACTAACAACTAAGGAAAAAAATAAATAGACACTTAAAACTTCCATTTCCCCTTCCTAACAATGTCATGAAATGACTCAAAATATAGAGTTCATTTTGTTGAATATTTAAAAGTCTCCAAGATTTTCCACATCTTATCTTTTCTTTCTATTTTTGAATGTTGTGATGCTACATGAAACTTTTGTTACATCTACCGTTCTCCAAACCTTGTTCTTCTGGTAGAAACTCCAAATAAACTTGGTTTGCTAGAGAAGGTATCATTGGAATTTGTGAGGCTGTGAGTCTAGCCTAGGGTTTTCTAAAAACCAATCTTACTTAATTGGAAATTTGCAACATGGCAGTTTCCCATCACTTTCATCCTCCAAGATGCAATGGGTTAACATTAAACTTTCCTTTAGACTAAGGTGAAAGTCTGAGAATTCTAAGAGACAGCCATCCCAAAGCCTTGCGAGTAAAAACTCCTGGGAAATGCACAACCTAATTTTCAGCCACCACAAATGATGGTTGTGGGCAATTTGTAAATGGAAAGTAGTGGAAATATAAAGTTCAGGTGTTTGTTACAGAACATGGCTTGGTATCTCAGCCAGGCTGCTCTGCAGTTAATTGGGTCTGTGGTTTTGCAGAGCGAATGACTGTGAGCCTCTGGTTAGGAAATGCAAACGAGAAACTCCTCTTTTATTCTAAACAAACTGAAGTACGCTTACATGGATTTGTTGTAAAAGGGCCTCAAATGGGCACCAAGTTTTCAAAAAGAACAGTTTTAAATCACACATACATTTTTTTTGCAAGGGCGTGTAGTGATAGGCCAAGGGACAATGGCCTTAAGATGAAGGAGGGTTGGTTTAGATTGGATATTAGGGAGAAATTCTTCCCTGTGAGGGTGGGGAGGCCCTGGCACAGGGTGCCCAGAGAAGCTGTGGCTGCCCCTGGATCCCTGGAAGTGTCCAAGGCCAGGCTGGACAGGGCTTGGAGCAGCCTGGGACAGTGGAAGGTGTCCCTGCCCATGGCAGGGGTGGCACTGGATGAGTCCCTTCCAGCCCAAACCACTCTGTGATTCCATAATCTACATTTTAAACAGTGTCCCCCCCTGTATGTGCCATCCTGATGCTTTCTGGATTTTCCTTGCAGCAGCTCCCTGGCAGCCAGGGAAGGGCCTGGACTGTGGCACAGCCATCCTGTGGGATGTGTCCTGCTCCCCATCCCTCTCATCAGCCACTCACCGCTCTGGCCCAGCTCTGGCCTCCGGAGAAATCTTTTGCAAGGCTTTCCTTGGCGGCTCTTTGATCTGCCCCAGCCACCCCTGCCCTGTCATTGTCTGCTGGGAGCTTGCTTATCTCTTGTTTCCCTGTTGCTTTTCAGCTGGTTCCCTCTGTCCTGCCCAAGCCTCCTGTTAAGGTAGCTCAGGCACACCTGAATTCCTGGAGTTTCAGCCTATCAGGTTCCCATGTTTACGTAGCAGAGGGCACTGGGACACAACTGGAAATGTTTCTGTGACAAAGGTGGGTTGAAATTGCTTCACTGTAGGTCAAAAGGTTTTGGCACAGCAAAAGGCTAAGGAATAAACAGAGAGAGGCATGTTGTTTGAGCAAAATGGCCATTTATTCCAAGAATGCTCGATTTGGTTCTGTTAGCAGGAACACGGCTTGTCTGTGGCCATGGCTTTGAGCCAGGCTGAAGTGCTGCTCGCAAAGAAAATAAAAATTTGTTTTAATGAATCTTCCTCTTTCCAGGCTTTCCCTCCCCCCTCAGGGCAGCTATACCTGCAGAAGCTATTTGTGAAACGGCTTCCAGATGGCAAAAAAGGTTAATTCCCCCCAAAATGAGAGGGGGACTGGATCCTTGTACCTGTATCAAAAATCACAGTAAATTTTTCCATGGCTGGTTTCCTACTGCTTGGGAAGCAGGATATGAGAGAGATGCTCTCCCAAGAAAGTTTTAACTCTGAGACTCATCTTAATTCTAGCTGTCAGAGTGGGTGCTACTGGCTCCCAGTGCTGCAACCAAGTGAGCTCTCCCCATACCTTGCATGGTGTTTGCCCCATAAAAACACTGCAGCCCAGATGATGCTGGCAATCTATGTGTTTTTCAGCATTTTAACCCATTACAGTGCCTGATTTGGCATCTAGGGATTATTTGGTGTAGTCTTCTATTTCCTGTACAGGTATCTGAATGTTAAAAGCAGCAATGAGCACATGGAGAGGAAATCCTGTCTTCTGCTCTCAGATTAGATAGGAAAGTTCTCCTCGAACACAAAATTTACCTGAACAAAAATCTGTTGCCTCCTTTTGCTTGTAGAAGATCAGACAAGGGCTAGAAGTAGAAACAGTCCAAGAATTAAAAAATTAAAAACTGATTAATGTATTTCCCCCCCTGCAGCCCAGTTCTGAATTGATGCTTTGAGAAGTATCATTACTGTACCTTAATATTAAAAGGAGATGCACAGTCCTGCTAGGGGCTGGACTGAGTTCTGAAGAAGTGTTAGTTTTGTCACCCAAGATGTGGCTGGCACCACAATCAAAGAGTTTGGAGATATGGAGTCAGCTGGGAAACTAACTCAGCTAAATTGAGTCTCTGTAGCCCCAGTATTTTATCCAAAATATCTCAATTGCTTACCAAATGCCCAATCTACCAACTCTCTTGCTGTGGGATGGATATCATAAAGCTTATAGTTATTGTATGGCATGTTATAAACATGATAATGATCTCCCTGGGGAGAGACTCAATTAATTCCTTGGGTGCTGGCAGCTCGAATATGCAATTTGGTGTATCCCCATGCAGACTTAATTACCTGTAAAGCCATTCTTTTGTCTTGTAATAAACCCATAGGAAACCTAAGAGATTAATAAGGGCATGCAACTAATTAAAACTGCCTCATTTTCTTAGAGGTAAAGAAACCTGTAAGAAAACAGATAAAAGGATCTATAAGAAACAAGGTAAAGAAACCTACAGAAAGCAACTCATAAGAAAGCAGGTAAAGGAACTTACAAGGAGGCAGGTAAAGAGGCCTATAAGAAAGCAAGCAAGTAAAGAAATCCATGACAAAGCAGATAAAGAAATCCAGGAGAAAGATTAACCTATAAGAAGGCAGGTAAAGAAACCTATGAAAAAACCTGGGTGGCTTTAGGAACTGGAACTTAACCCAAGAATTAGGCTAGGAATAAAATGCTTTGTTCTAGATTTTAAAAAAATCTTATTTGCTTAGCTATAAACACATAATGCTTCAGTGAAAGTTGTTAAAAACTTTACATCCTGAAAGCATTTTTAAAAGTTTTATTTAAAGCTAGGCAAAACACCATTCCTGCCGCCTGAAACTTGGAAAAAAAAAAAAAAAAGTTGCCAAACACCATCAATTAAACCAGGCTCTTCTTAAGTGGCTTTTAAAACGTCGGGAGCTATCTGTGTGCGCTTTAAGCGTTACACACACCGTAATTTAATCTCTCCACATCCCCCCCCCTCCAGCGGATGGAAACTCCGGAATTCCACCGTAAAACCGGGGAGAGGGGAAAAAAAAAAAATAAAAAAAAATGAAAAGAAATTTAAAAGAAAGCAGACATCCCACGTGTGAGCCGGTCAGTGGGGCTGGCATTGGTGGTTTGGCTCCTTTGTTGCCGGAGCCCCAGCCCTGTCCTGCCCGGCTCCGATGGCCCGGGGCGGCGGCAGCGCCGGAGCCGGCGGGGGAGGACCCGGGCGCGGCACCGCGGCCGCTCCGGCCTTTCCTCGGGGAGCCTCATGGGAGGAGCCTGCGAGCAGCAGCTCCGGGCTCCTATTCCTCGGCCTTTTGTACCGAGCTCGCCCGGAGAAGCGGCCGGGAGCGGGGGTTCGGCGGTGCCCGCCCGGCATGGTGAGAGAGCAGGGCAGCGGCGGCCGGGCCAGGGGCTGTGCCGGGGGCTTGTGCTGCCAGCGAGGATGACTGCGAGCAGGAACGCTGGTGATTATTTTCTGGCGTTGGTAAGTAGGCACTTGTGAGTGGGAAAGGGTTTTTTTTCCCCCCCTCTTTTTTTTTT
>VWZT01008032.1:138259-232516 GCA_013397055.1 Pachycephala philippinensis | reverse complement strand
TTTTTTTTTTTTTTTCGTTTTGAAAAACTTTTGGAAACTATTTCTCCCGCTCCCACAGCGCTGCCTCCAGCTCTGGGTGAGGATTAACTCTCCTTCCCCTCCAAAAAAAAAGAGTGGATGGTTTTGTGGCTCTTGCTCTGGTTTCTGGCTGGGTTTGAGGCTTCTGCTCGAGTGAGGAGGAGGCTCTGTGTGTGTTGTTTGCACTGAGGAACTTCTGCTTCAGGTTTGCTAACTGGGAACTTTGGGAACTTTGAAATCCTGCTGCAGTGACATCAGGACGTGACCGAGAGCCCTTCCTAGCCTCTAAAAGCTGCTCCGTGGTGACGTGATGGGCTTTTTTTAATGGTTGACAGTTATTACAGCAAATATGCTTATTCATCCTGTGCAGGCGTGATTTATACTTCTGACACTTTTATGTGGCTTTCTGCTGTCCCTCTTTTGGCTTGCGACGGAAGTAGTGCTGTAACACGTTTCAGTCCCTTTAAGTCTTTTAATCTAAAATAATTGTGTTTGTTTAATGTAGTAACTCACCCTAAGTTTTAATGCGACCACAGTAATGTAGAACCCTCGGGCAAAAAAAAAAAATTTTTTTCTATTTTATTGTTACAGCCGATCAAATCAGTGATCAATGTGGGTACACGTGTTACAGAAATTAGGGGATTTCTAAGCAAGGAGGGTTGGGCGAGAGAGGAAGTGCGGGCCCTCAGGTAACGTGTGACTAAACAGCATCCCCTGCCAAGATAACTCCTCTATCTTGTCAGGGTTTCCACAACCAGTGCCAGAAAAGTAGAGTTCCTGAGAATCCCTCTGCATGGTCCCTGACAGCGATAGCGCTCTGCTCCATCCCGCACAACACCGCGATTTACCTGCAGGGATTGCCAGCTGCTGCACAGCTGCTTTCCACAGGTGGGGGACTGCCTTCAGGAAGCCTTGTAAAAAATGCTTTCATGTCTCCAGAAGGCAGCTGCTGCCTTTGCTTGCCTTTCTTGTGCTGTTAGGATGGAGTTGTGCAGGGAGAGAAGGGGCTCCCCTTTTGCTGGAAGCGCAGCCTCGTGTCCGGAGCTGGGCACATGGACTGTGGTCAGCCAGGATGGTGGCAGGGCCATCCCTTGGGGACAGGTGTGACTCAGGTGCTGCTGGCTCTCCCTGGGTGCTGCAGGCACTGTCACCCAGCACCCAGACCTGTTCTGCTCATTCCGTGAGTCCCCCATCATGGAAATCCCAGGCACTGGAATAATTCCCCCAGGAGCCGGTGCTGGTGTCTTGGTGACACTGCCTTTTTTCTGTAAGTGTAGTTATGCTGCCAGGCACTGGGCATGGAACTCGTGTTTCCCCTGTGTGACAGGGGTTTTATTTGCTTTTAATTAACACATGCCAGTTCATCTCTTGGATACCTTCATTACTGTGTTTGCACAGCCCCAGCACAGCAGGACTCAGCCTGGCCCAGGCCGAGCCTAAATACGAAGTGCTGGTGTGAGGCTCTTAAGGCATAGTTTCTTCTTCAGAGTATGGAATTTGAGAGATTTTTCCAAAATCACATATTTAAGTGCGTAAGTAGCTCTTCTGTTGGGTTTACAAAGGCAGTGTATTTCCCAAAACCTGAACTTTTGACTGTGAGTGCATTTTTAGCTGATAAAAGTAAAACCTTGCCTATATCTAAGCACAGTGACCAGCAGAAGTGACCCCCAGTCATTGCTGTGTCTGAGCTTTTAAGTTATTGCTGGTTTATGGGCTTGTCCTGTGGGGATGGATGTTCCCTTAGTTCATTGGGAAATAAAGCCACACTTTCCATTTTAATCTTAGAATCTCACATTTTTTCCTGAAGTGCTGTTGATATTTAAATGAGTTTTAAATTAGTTCATAAGTAGTAGTACAGGAGGGGAAGAAAAGAGGGGTTTGTTTGTTTTTAATGCTTTGCTTGTATCTTACGCAGCACTTCGGAGCTGTTCCCTAAACAAGTTTAGTTAGTGATACCTGTAATGTTGGTTTCTAATATGAGAAATAACTTCTTACCTCCTCTGCTGAATCATTGACAGGAGTCCCAATAATCATGAAAATGCTTTCAATGAACAGAAATACCAAAGGTGCATAAAATTACTGTAACAGGTTATTGTTGGATTTCCTAGACACGAAGTTTATTTCAGTGAATATGGTTAATGTATGACATAAGCTGCAAAATAAACTGTGAGAAGATAAAACTAATATTGTGAAGGAATTAATAAAATGGATCAAAGTTTATGAGGTACAGTGTGTTTGAATGAATGAATTTGAAACTGATGTAGGTGTTGCTAGATCCCTTTCCTTTCCAAAGGACTGCAGTGTGAGAACTTACCAACAGTAAATTCTCTCAATATTTTTCTAGGATTGATTAATATTTTTTGTGGATGGGGAAACTGAGGCTCAAAAAATCGACTCTTTGGCCTAAGATATTAGAAAACCAAATATGAAATCTAGAATTGCTGTACCCAGTGAGAACATCTTGTGTCCTGAAGAAAACAAAACAGCAGGAGATGAGAGCACTGAGAGCTCAGTCCTGCTGTGTGGTTGTTGGTGCCATTTTCCAGAGATTTCTGGAGTAAGAGCAGGATCCATAAATCTTGCTGTTATCTCATTAAAAGCAACCAAATGTTTGGGACTGGGAGATAGCAGAGTTGGAAATGCTCATTGGTTTCCCTTGGAGTAAACTCAGAGCTATTGTTGACTGTTCAAAGGGAGCCACATCCAGCTCTCCTGATTGGAAAAACGTGGACAGGGAGTAAATGCCAAGACCCGTAGCTGCCTTCTGTCTCCAGCACCAGTATCAAAGTGTTTTAGAACTTTCCTATGAAGTTAGGGGTTTAAGGTCTGCATCTCAGGGATGTCAGGAGGAGAGCAGCCAACAGAGATCCACCAGAGCACCCAGCACTTGCTGCCCTGTGTCCTCGTGTGCCAAGTTGTGCCCCTGTATGTATCTTAATTTTCTGCCTTGGTTTGAAGCTTTCTTACATAGACAGAGGTCAGATTTGCTGTGTTTAAATAGAAGAAATTACACAGGTTTATGGAGTCCTTTCTCATTCATTCATTGATATTTAATGACTACTGTGGGTCAAGCTTTGCCTGAAACTTGTTATTTGCATACCTGCCTTCTAACAGTGACTTGGAAAATCTCTTTTCGAGGCTAAGTAGAGGCCTTAAAAGTGAAATTGTGAAACTCAAGAGCCTAAGGACACCTGATGGGCAGTGTCTTTCTCTTGTGACACACTAATAACAGACTGAACCCCGTGCTCTTTGGGCTGAATTTAGTGTGCTCGTTGCAGCTGTCGGTAAGCAACTGCTTGTTAAACTGTGAGGTATTTTCCTTTGCAAACTATTTCAGTCATGCTTGTCATAAGTAGAATTTGGAAGCAATTTTATGTAGATCCTCTTGCAGGCTCGACCCAGAACTGAGGCAACAGAATGGAAAAAAGCTTGTGGCCTTTTTATGGAGCTCAGTTCTTGAAACAAATTGGCATTAAAGGCTGGTGGCTGCAGAGGGCTGACAGTAAGGACCTGGTGGCAGGCGCCTGCAGAGCCAAAGGCGCTTGTGGTGCCCGGGAATGTCACTTGTGGAACTCGTCTGAGCAGCTTGTGGATGGCTTCATTGTTTATGCAGCACAGAGCAGGGTGGCTTGGCAAGGAGCAGCTTCACCATCACCTCCCCAAGCCTGAGTTTCAGGTTACTTTGTCCATGAACTATGAAAATCCCTGTCCAGGAGTTGGTTGTGCAGGAAACGTGAGTGGTGAGGAGCAAACGCTTCTCACCAGATCGGGGCACAGCAGCTTCAGCTGCAGTTTGGGTTTGTGCTGTGCTGCCTGGATATTCAGTGGGAATACCCTTAGCACTCTAAGGGTATTCGTATATATATCCCAATATATATATATTCATATATATATCCCTTAGTGCTCTGTCACAGCCAGAACAAAGCCTGCCCATCTCCTCTTTTTACTCATTATGTTCATAAAAAAGAAATTGTTGAGTGCTGTGGTCAAAATCTGCCTTCTAAACACTTGTTTTAAGGCAAAACAGAGGGGACACCCCAGTTTATGATATATGTGACTCAGCAATGAATGAAAACCAGTCCCTTTATGTTAATAAACCAGAGGACTTTAGAACCTGTAAATGCCTTGGCTCAAAGTTCCCTACAACAGGCAGAGCCCTCAGGTGTGGTTAAACCAGAGAACCTGTGGGCAGTTAATTGCTCAGAGTTGTAATTGTTTTTCCCACATGAACACGTTAGAGAATCCTTTAGATAAAATACGTGAAGTGTGAGTACATTCAGATGGCAGCCTTCAGTCATTACCAGAATAACACTGACATTGTTACGGTAAAGTTTAACTGTTTGTTGTGTTTTTTGATTCAAAATTAAACTATATTAGAGAATCATCCTGAATCTCTGGATTTGAAGTTAGATAAGGAAGTAATCGTTTAGAGTTAAAGCTGAGTTCTCTGATTTAGAGCTTTTTATTTATAAGCTGGAATTGCAAATGCTGAGTGACAGTTTGAGTTTATGGATCTCAAATCCATCTGTGTACAGTACCATTCCTCTGTGTACAGGGTGGGATTCACTGGGTAGTACAGGAAACAACATGGACAAAAGGGGGTTTAGGACAGTGTGAAACTGCAGCCCCAGTTTAAGGTCACACTTTATGATTTACAAAAAACTTAAGGATTGTAGTGAATTTTAGGGAAAACTGATGCTTCCTGGGCCCTGGTCTCTGGGTGGTCACATGGCAAAGTCAGGTTGAAGTAGGCAACAAAAGCATTGTTTTCATGGGGTTCCCATGGTTTGGTGTCTCTTAAAAATAAACAAAATCCCTTTTTCAGCAAGGCTCCTTTCCTTATTGATTCAGCAGTGTGTTTCCAAATTGTTTTCTTTGGCCACGAGCTGCTGGTACTCAGTGGCACTCTGCTTTTCCCAGGAATGGGACAAGGCTGATGTCTCCCTGTGTGTGTTCACCACAGCACATGGACTGTGCCCCCACTGATGAGCCCGCCCAGCTCAGGTGAAAACCAGCACTCAGCTCCTTATGTTTTATGAGGTTTCTGAGAGAGGAAGTCTCGTCATTTCTCTTGTTCAAGCAGCAGCTTCATTCCTTGTTTGCTTTTCATAATCAGAAGCACAATGGGGTTAATATGCTGTTGGATTGTACTGTCTCATTGCTCCTGCAGTTGTAAGTCAGACAAAAATCCAGAGACTTCAGTCCTGTGGGAACAAAAGCAACTTAGATTAAAAATGCCAGCTTTCTCTGCGTTCCATAACACACAAGT
Organism: Pachycephala philippinensis; assembly: GCA_013397055.1. NCBI lineage: Eukaryota > Metazoa > Chordata > Aves > Passeriformes > Pachycephala > Pachycephala philippinensis. The sequence continues at coordinate 227,229 of VWZT01008032.1, read as the reverse complement.
TAGCTCATTCATGCTGAAGTCTCTGAATTCAGCCAGGCAGACAAGAGCAATTCTCCAATAACTCAGACAACTAAGGCTGCCTTTCTCTGTGTGTTTTCTCTCTGCAGCCCTCCTGGGCCAGGTGATGATAATCAGTTGGCTTCTCCCCTCAATGCCTGTGAGCATCCCTTAGCAGTGTCTGCAGCCCTTGGAAATGCTGTCCCCGTGGGAGCTGCTGAGCTGACTGCAGCAAGGTACTGTCCAGAGCCGTGCCCTGGGGCAGGGCAGTGCCTGCTCCCTGCTCTTGGGAGGGTGGAGGACCAGGAGCTTGGCTGAGGAATTGCTCTCACCCTCCTTGGATGGATAAATGTCTGGCATGGCCAGTTGCTGATGGGTTTGCTGAGTCTGCCTGTGTCTGTCAGCAGAGATCTGTACCAGAGTTTAAATCTCCCCTTGTGAAAACCTTCAAAAGAAGATGCTGTTTATCTTTCCCTGAGATTCTGTCACTTCAGCACGGAGGAGGGGTCATGACATGTGAAGGTGCAATATATGCCCTACGTCTTTTCAGTGCTTAAATTGTTTTTTTTAGTAGTACAAGGTATCTAATGCTTTGGGCATTTTCTTTGAGAAGTTCTTTAACAATATAATGTTGATTATAAAGCATTCAGGTGTCTCTGTTGGACTATGGCCTGTTTTTGTCTGCCTTTGCTTGCTCTGAGAAGGGAAACCGTCACTTTATTTGTGCTGGTGGTGGAGGGTTGTCAGGATCTTCGGGCATATAAATTCGTCTTAACAATAGAGGAAGCCTTGTAGGGTGTGTGTACCCTTCAATCACCGGGAGTTCAGTGGAGTGTAAACACACACAGTATATTTAAGCTAGCATTAAATTTGTTAGCTGAAGTCACAATAATACAGCATCAAAGGCACAAGGGACCTTGTGTGGTTTGCTCAATCCACCTTAAAAGCTGGGTGACTTTGCTGTTTAGCCCGTCCTGGTCTGCCACCAGTCCCCAAGCTGGTTAGTCACTAATGCTGGCTGAGTCTGTGAGAAACAAACTTTTTCCTACAGTCGGAGTAAGATGATCTAGAGAAGCTTACAGTGGGAAGCTAATGATGTGGATTTCTTCCAGTTCTTGTGAGTTTTTTTTACTCAAAGAGTTGTGTTTCTTTGTTTTTAACAAATGTAATTGGGTTACTGATGGTTTTTTGTGGATTCTGTTTTTTCTTGCTAATGGATTGTTGGCCATGGTAGTGAGGCAGTTAGAAAAGAGTGAGCATTAATTGAGGTGGAGCTGTGAACTACTTTCTTGATGTGGAGGCGTGAAAAAAGACTAACACCAAAAGTGCCAGAAAGATTTGTATATGGTCTTTGGACTACAGTCTGGAACAGAGGATTGTGTGCCCTTGGGGTGATAATTTGCTGTTTGCAGGGAAAAAGGCACAAAGCTATCTATGATTAAACATTTAGGGAGAGCAGTCTTAGAGTGTTTTAATTCTCTGTTTCTTGTAAACCTCTTGAATTCACTCTGCATTCTCATCTGAATCTGGAATTTCGAGTTAATTGTATTTTACCTTTTCTTTTGATCTGCTTCATAACTTGTGTCTTTAAAATGTTTAATTGTTGATGTCTGAAGGTTGTCTCAGGGTTCCTTGCTCCATCCCAGCTGTGCTGGTGCTGAGCTGTGCTTGCCCCATCCAGGGTGGCTGAGCCCAGTAGGGGTGAGGGCACACAGACAGTGCAGCAACCACAGGATCTGGCTGGTGTTTCCAAATCCTGACCTTGAGGGAGCTGCAAGGATTTTTGCAAGGGTTCAGCACTAATAACTTGCAAACCAGGGCTATTTCAGGTTGGATGTAGGTAGTTTTTCCTGAAACAGAGGAAACTGACAGAGAAATACACTGTGGTCAGCTGGAGTGAAGCTGGCTGTGAGGGGTTCTTCTGTGTTTGTTTGTTTTAACTCTTTTGTTTATTTTTTTTTTAAATGCTGCACAAGTTAACTCTTGTCAGTGTTGTTTGTTTTTCTTTCTCCTTTCACTTGCATCCGTGTGCAGCTTTGGATATAAAAACCTGTTCTCCTTCACCTGTCTTTCCTGTCCAGGTTGTTGTCACTTGCCAGCTTCTCTGTGAGCCTTGCAGAGGGGTTTTCTGCTGCCCCAGCAGTAGAAAACTCGAAGGCTGCCACTGTGCCTACCTCCAGAAGAAGAGGGGTTAAATCAGTGCAGCTGCACCCCTGCTTCAGCTCCTGTGTGCTCAGTCATGGTGCAGCTCCTTCTTCAGCTGCAGCTCTGCTGACTTCCCTAGGGTTTAATCCTGAGCTGATAACAACATAATGTTGGTAGCAAATGAAAGTATTGCTCTTAAAACACGTGGGATTATGCTCACAGCCAGGATCAGAAATAGCAGGACTGGGCTTCTCTTAGCCAGGGGAAGAGCCTCAGTGATGTTTTTTCTGTTATGTCATTGCCATATCCATCATCAACAATTCACCTGTGTCGTGGGGCAGATTATTGCCAATATAAGTGAGATAATCTTATTAAAGTCTCTGCTTTTTTGGCATTTTATGTACAAGCACTGCACCACTGCATTTCAGTGTGACTGGATACAACTCTCTAATGCACAAGTGTGTGATGTCTCTGTGATGCTACTGGGTACCTCTGCAACATGGAAATGTTACAAGGGCTCCTGAGTGACATGGTGTTATTCCAGTCTGTCTGCAGTAAGGTGCAATCCTAAAGTGTTTTCCCCCAAAACATTTCGTTATTTACTAGATTTACTTTTGTTTCTGTGTATTTCCCCGTCAGGGGTGTCACATAATGCAGACGGTGTGCCCTTTGACAGGGAAAAACTATGGTACATACAAGGTGGGGGTCAGTTTGTGTTAAATGGCTTCCAGATGGCTGGGCAGAGTGAGAGATCAGGTTGTCCCTCCATCTGTCCAGCCAGGAAACTCTATCTTTGTTTTGCTTCTCGAGGGTGACTGACTGCCTCTCTCCTGCTGATAACATATTGATCAGGGACAACCTGCTATCATCTGCTCACTAAGATTTTATTTACTCTATCTACAGAGAAGTGCCCTGAAAAGAATTAGGTAAAAAGTTCTCTGGTGGTTTTGCCAAGCATTTTTGTTCAGCAGTGAAAGGCCAAGTTCATTCTGATTTGCCAGTACATGTTGCACTAGGAGAAGTTTTGCCCAGACACAGCTTTTTCTTTACTCTGCAGGTGCAGAGCTCTGCAACAGGGCTTCTGTGTTGTGTGAGGAATGTTTGGGTTGGAAAGGCAGAGAAAGCAAATAAGTGCCCTGGCTGTAGAAGAACACAGCTTAGCTGGGCTCCAGGTTAGAGGTGTGAAACACTTCTGAGCAGTGTCTGTTCCCTGCAGCTTCCTTCGTGGCTTGTGGGAAAAAATCCCCAAACCTGCAAATGCCCAGGAAAAAATGACAGGTTAGAAAGCACTTCCTGCATGAGTTGTGTTTAGGGCTGTGCTTCTTAGTGTTGGCAGCGCAAGCAGGCAGGAGTGCTCAGGTTTGTCTGTGCACACAGATAGTCAGAAAGTGATTTTTGAGGTTTACTTCAAGGAGATGGTGCTTGAAAATGCTTGCTTTCTAATCAGCTTGACTCCACAGGATAACTACTGGTCAATGTATAGTTTATTGTGCACTGAGAAGACTTGGGCCTTTTGGTAGTATTCTTGCTGCAATCATTGGAATATTACTAGATGAGAAATAAGTTTAATGGAAAATCTTGTTTTAATAACAGCTGTGGAGTGGTTTTAATGTAGCCCCTTCATATCTGAGGTGATAAAAAGTACCGTGAGTTGACATACACACACAAGTTGATGCAGTGTTAGGCTGGAGAGTTGAGAGTAGACAGAAAGTCTGTATTTTGGAGAGGGTTGCTGTTCTGTGCTCCCCTGCCTCAGTCTGTGCAGTCTGTCAGAGAAGGAGGAGTGGAGGCAGGGCTTTGTGCAGGGCAGGGAGCAGAGCTCTTCTAGAAATCCGTGTGTGTCCATGGCAGCTTTGCTTTAGTGTTGGGAGTGACACTTATTGGTCAAAGTATCTCTGAAAATTGTTTAATTTGATGTGGACAGACTTAAAGTGGGAAGCTGAAGTGCAGCAGATGATCAGATCAGTGAAGAGAGTGGGTGAAACAAGTGCTACTGTGAGCAGGTAGCTGGGAGGGCTTTGTGCCCGTAACGCCAGGGCCATAATTTTATGTGCCTTTGGTGCCCTTGTTTGGCTGGGCCCTCTTGTGAATTGTTGGAGTTTTGCAACTCTTTGTTTCCTCTCCAAACAGATGTTCAGCATTCGCTTATTTTTAGCAGTTCACTTTTTTTCTGCTTTAAAAATCTTACTTTCGCTGCTCTCCGTGTGCCCCTATATAGTCACAGCGCCTTGGTATAGAGGGGATGCTGTTACTATATTAGGACAGAGACGTTTTTAGCCAAGGACAAAGGCCTTTGCATGAAAAAGGAAACAGCCTGCTTTTTAATCATTATTTATTTATTTATTTATTTGTATTAACTGGACGGGGCTGAAAATTTAGTCTGTGTCAGTGTCAGGCCAGTTTGGACAAATGGCAGGAAGGAAAGAGTGAGCAAAGCAGGGATAATTTCTTAGAAGAAGTAGCTGGGCAGTTATCCCATATGGGGCAAAGCAGCTTCGTGGATATAAGCTAATCAAGGTAAACTACACTCACAAAGAGCTTTGGGGATCTCAGTGACTGAGTGGACAAGCACTTTGGGAAATGGCTGTTCTCGTGCCTCCTGGGTGTTGTGACTGAAGTTAGGGCTGTGGTTGAGGCTTGTCTTCTGTTTGTATATATGCACCAAAGAAGGGAACAGCCTGTCCCTGGACCTTACTGACTCTTCATCAGTAGCACAATTTAATCTGCCTCCTACAATTCCAGTGTGATTACTGGGGGAAGAGGAGAGAAAATTTTCAAAGGAATGGCTAAGATAGCTGTTTATATTTACTTCAGGAAACCTGTAAGAAGCTTCTCAGCCACGTCCTGTTTCCATCAACATTTCCATCAACATTTGTGTGGTGTCTCTGGAAGCAGGAGGGGAGGCTGTTGTGTGTGGCTGCTACCCCAGGACATTTGTGTCCCTCTGGTGTGTCTGAGGTGCCCTGGAAGGGACAGTGTGGCGTGACAAGACCTTAAACTGCTCCTGCTTTTGAGACATGAAGTCATTGGTTATTTAGATCCTTTTCTGTCGGTGGTTTAAAGAGTGTGGCCGAGGGCAGGGGGAGTTGTGTGGTTACTGCCCCGCTCCTGAGCGTGGGGCTTTGCTGAGCAGAGGCACTTCACATTTTTGTAATGAGTTCTGGGATTACTGTGTGTTTAGCTTTACAGCCTAGGGAGAGCTTTTAAAGTAAGAGAATGTTTTAGTCCCAGATTTTAGGGTTTTTTTCTAAAACATGAATCACTTAATCGAATGTTTATATTGTACACTTAAGAGAAGGGGCTGTACGAGGACGGCAAAGCAGTCGTTAGTGATTTATTTACTATACTGACTTCACATATGGTTAATTTCCTCTGGCACTTAATGGTATGGTCTGTAAGAGCTGTCAAGACTTTGCAATATTACTGATTATGTGGTCAGCCGAGAAGTTAGGTGAAATAATGTTTGCAGGAAGAAGTGATTTGTGGGAGGTGGGAGAGAGGGAATTCGGGAGGGGATGATGTGCTCCTTACAGCTCCTTGTAGATCCAGCCAGAGTTCATCCTACAAAGAGACTTCATTTAAGTTTCTTGGGCATTTCTGATATTTGACAGCTCATTTTTAATAATTGTTTTGCAGCGCTTCCAAGCCTGACAGCTGCCAAGAAGTTGATAACCACGTTTCTGAGGATGTACCTTTGGCTGTGGCCCCTGGTGATGGTGTAGAGCTGCCTGCTCAAGAAACTGAAGTTTTCGCAAGGGAAAAAAAGAGGTATTGTGTGATTTCAATTGTTACAAGACTTTTCCATGTCTTTATATCTTTTGCTTAAGGAATGTTGGTAGTGTGAAAGAGGCTGACTGAGTTGGACAGGTGTTTTGTCTGAGTTATATGAACACTTTGCTGCTAGATTTTGAATCCAAATGTTAGACTTGCCAAGACCTGGCTAATCCAGTATATTTACTCCAAAATACCAGAAGAGGGAGCTTAGGCTACACTGCTTATTACTATGCTGATCTTTCCTTCTATTTTTAAGCTAATTTTTTTTTAATGTTTTTTCCCCGATATTTTCCTTTCTTGAAGTTAAAGTTTGGTGTTTTGTTTTTTTGTGTGTGTGTGAAACTGTGCAAGATCAGGTCCTATTTAAGAGGAACGTTCTGCTCATTCCCCTTCAGATGCTGCCAGCAACTTCCCCACCCCACACCTGATTTGCATTGTCATTGTCAGTAGTGAAGGAAGAAGTTGTTCAGCTTGGTTTCGCTCTTGCTGAATAAATGTTACCTTGATTTCAAAGTGGAGTGTTTCGCTGCCTCAGATTTACACTGATTGTTGCATAGTGTTTTGATAGGTGGCCCAGCACAATTTTTGCTTTGAAAACCCCCAAACTGAGCCACAGACTCACAGAATGATTTGGGTTGGGAGGAGAGATCGTGTCTTTCCAACCATCCCATCTCAAATATAGTCGAGGCATGTTTTTGGATATTCCTGTTAGAGCTCCAGCTGACTCCTGTCTGTGGGTGATTAACCAGTCTGCTCCTGTGGCTCAGCAATCAAGGCCTGCCCTTCTTGTGACATCTATTAATGGAAAAGGTCACAGCACAGCTGAGGATATGAAATGGGCACTCCCTGGAGAGCAGCATTCCCCACCCCACCGATACAGGCTGGCAGGTAGTGACATGAGGGATACAAGACAGGAGACACCACGGGAAATACAGTTCTGCCACTAAAGCTCTGTTCAGAAATGTCAAAAGATGCTGCTGTCAGCAGGAGGATGCTCTGAATTATGAATTAAAATGTACACAATAGACGTGTTCTGCTGTGGAACAAAGTGTGGAGCAGTGCACAAAGAGCTATTAGAGAATGCCGCTGAAGAAACTACTGACTATAATATCTAGGAAACATTGATTAATTATTTCTTCTAAACTTCTGGTTGTTTTGATCAGAAAAATGGTGTCTTCACCTTTAGTGTATTTGCTGCTGAAGCACAGTTAGGCCAAGTCTTTGTAGTTTTCCTCCATGACACTGCGCCCACATGTTTTAGCCTCTGTACCGTTGATGAAGAACAGAAGTGTTCTGTACCAGTATGCAATTTCTGTCATCTGGAGAGCATTTTCTGAATTGAAGGGTAGATACCAAGGTTATCCTCTAAAAATGGAGAGAAATGGGCAGGTGAGATTTTAAGTTGGAAAATACTCACCCCAAGATGTTGGCTCTTTCCAGAGAATCATCCAAAATTGTTTGAACTTTATGGATACCCTGAATTTCACGTTCTGGGAGTTCTGTAGTGTAGTCACAGATGACTGTTGTTTACAAATCCAAATCAGAACCACTAAAACGTGAGGATTTTCTTTTCCTCTTCGCTAGAATTCATCTTCAAAGACGGGAGAAATAATTTTAGAACTCTGCAGGCAAGCAGAGCTGCTGTGCTCACATATTTAGATTGGCTTGTGCCTCTGAAGTTTCTGTTTTGTTTTGATATTGATGTAGTGTGTTTAATAATGTAAATGTCTGTGTGTGCGTAAGAAACTCTTGGATGGGGTAAACAATGGTGTAATTAAGTAGAATCATGGAATTACTTGGATTGGAAGGGACGTTAAAGCTCATCCCCCTGCCATGGAGTAGAAATTCCACTCTCCCAGGTTGCTCCAAGCCCTTTCCAGCCTGGCCTTGGACACTTCCGGGGATGGGGAGTCCACAACCTCTTTGGGCAACGTGTTCTATTAGTAAAACTTCTTAATGCAGACTCAAAATCCAGCCTAGGATGTCAGCAGCCCAAACGTGCACTCCCAGCATCCTCCTTATGCCTTGAGAACAGTGATCCTGTCACCCACAGCTTTTTTTCTCCAAAGTTGAACTTGTGTCTTTGTATCTTAACGGAAACGAAGATGCACACGGAGGTGAGAATTAGAGTTGTCTGTGGGACAGAAGATCATTCTTGCATCCTCTTGAAAAGCAAATGTATTACTGTCCAAACAGCTGTCTGCTATTGTAATCAACCCTTGTGTAAATAGATCTGAGACTACCTTGCATTTTTATGTGATTCCTGTGTATCAAGTCAAATCAGCCATGGAAAATAACAGCCTGCAAATTGGGTTGTGTTCCACTTTGTCACATTTATGGCAAGTGCCTGGCAAGGGTGCTGAACTTGTGCAACTGCTGGGGCACTCCGTGATTTTCTGCAAAATGGGTCCTTGAGGCGTTTCAGTCTCCTCTGTGATTATGATGGTCACATTATGAACTCTGTCACAGACACTTCATAATTTGAGAGATGTGCTGAAATATTGCTGGAGAGTGGCTGATTCTTTATGGAAGCCCTACGGGCAGAGCTGGAAAGGCTCTGAGGAGCTGATCCATCCCTTTGTCCTGTGAGGAATGGGTATGATTTGTTCTGGAGAACAAAAACCAAGTGCTGGTTTTGAGCATGTCCTCACCTGTAGCCTTGTTACCTGCTTTGAAATCTGCGCCTGTGATATTTTATGTGGCTGATATGAATGGAGATCTGGGTCCTCCTTGTTATCAAATACAGGGTCAGTTTTCTTTCAAAAGCTAAAGCAGACTGCAGTCAGATCATTTTGAGAGACTTTGGATACACAGGGATTGTCTGTTGATCTCTGAATCTCTGAAATTAAATACACATTTCTGTCTTACCTAATTTTCCTGAAATGAGCCTGGAACCAATTGGAAGCACAGCAACAAATCTCTTTGAAAGCAGAAAGTCACAACAGTGTTTACACAAAGCTCTGCTTTTCTGTGTTGTTGGTTTCCAAAATGTTTCATAATGCTTCCCTGGGAGGAAGCAAAGCTGAATAAGTGGTGTCAGGCAGAAAAACAGGATAAGCTTTATGACTTCTGGGTTTTATTTGCTTGATCGTGTGTTGAAAACAAGTTTTCTCCTTTTGCCCACCTTCAGAGAGGCTTGGTGTAAAACTAAGGAAATAAAAATCAATGTATTGCCTTCGTTTTTGACCAACACTGGTAATCCTAGACTGAGCTGCTTTGATGATGTACTCAAAACCAAAAAGGGATTAAATGGGATTCAAAAACTCAAGGTTTTTTCCCCTGAGTGAATTTAACCCTTTTGAAAGGAATGTGTTACAACATTTAAGTTTACAAGTGCACTGAGCAAGGAAGAGATGAGAAATACAAGTGAGGGGTACAAATGCCTCTTTCTTTCTTGGGATTTTGCAGGTTTTTTTGGGTTTGGGGATTTTTGGGGGGGAAGGAAGGTGCAGTTTTGTGGGTTTTATGTGTGTCGTGAAGTGAATGGTAGTAGTGTGTGTCTGGGCTGTGGTGCACAGGTGAAGTGATGCTTTTTTTAGGCTAGCAACAGAATGAAGGCATTGAAATGAAGTTGTTTAGATCTTGTAAACAAAACCCCAGGATTTTTGTTGAGGCTTTGTGGCTGATACTATGACAATCATTTACCATCTCCTGAAAAACAGCATAAAAAATAGATACCTTCCACATAACCAGCCAGCCTGTAAAAAATGGCCAGGAATGAGCCACAGTGCTGCTCTTCATCCATTTCCACCATTCCAGGTTTTTAAAGGGGATTGTCTCCTGAGTGGTGTGTTTAGAACTGCTCAGCCCCAGGTAGGAGGATGCATTGTGTAGACATCTTCAATTTATTACTCAGCAATAGCATCAAATTCTGGGGTGTCTGCTGTGTTTCACGCCCAAAACGTTGTGGACTAAGTGCATTTTCTTGTAGCTGAGTGTAGGACTGGTATGGTGGGGTTATCTGGGTGATTTGGGGGGACCGTCCTGTGTGTTTGATGGGCAGGGTGCCCAGAGAACCCCATGGTGTGTGCTGGCAGAGACAGCTTCCATCAGCCAGCAGCAATTCAACAAATAGCTGCCAGTAGCTTCGTTTTGAAAAGGAAGAGCATTAATGGGTGCTTGACACAAGTGGGAAATGTCACCTGTTTTCTGAGCGTATGCTGGCTGGGAATTTGGGCTCTCTGGGGTGTTCTGCCTGCAGGTTTTCTCAAAGAGAGCAATTGTTTGTGTGTCTTGTAAAGCTGCTCTCTGTCTGAGGCGGTGGACAAAAGGGTGATGGTAGCCCTCTGTTTGCCTGTTATTCCTGTGTATTTTACAGGTTCCCTCAGGCGATTTATGGTAATTTCCTTGCTGCTAGAACAGGTTCAGCAGCATGAAAATGAGTGTGTCGTTAACACTCATTAATCCATCCACAAGGAGTTTCAGAACGGCATTGATCATTCTGCATCCTACAAAAGCATGGCAGTACAGATTCAGAGATTACACTCCTGGCTTGGGATGCTGTTCCTTGGCACTGTGGCACACAGTGACAGCTCCTGACACTGCCAGGAGGGTGGAGGACTTGTAGGGGATCACCTCTTGTGCTAGAGCACATAATACATGGGCTAAAACTGTTGAGTCAGGTGTATTTTGTATTTCTCAATAATTGCTGTTATGCTACAATATGGCCTGTGCTTTTGGGGCACCTGATCCCTAATGCTAAATCTTCTAAAAACAAAAGCTCAAAGAAACCATTGAGACACACTAGACATACTTCAGACCAATTTTTTGTTAACTCTCTTGAAATCAAATTGCAGCTGTAAGCTGACTTCTTTAAGGCAGTCATTTGACCACCCATCCTTAGCAGCCACAGCAAAGCATTGCACCAGGGGGGAATACTGTTCTTGTCTGGTTTCTTCATCCTGCATTGTCATGATCTAATTCTTTTCCTAGGCCCTGAGGCCAAGAGGCCTTTGGATTCTGCTTGCTGAAGTCTCCTGCAACAAGGTGTCCCGGGAGAGCTTTATCAGCAGTGATCTTGTCAGCTGAGGGCAGGTGCATGAAAGCCCTAAAAAATGTCAGTCCCCTCCTGGCATTAGGCAGCTCCTTTCCTAACCAGCCTGGCTCCAGCTGCTGTAGGGATCTTACACCTCAGGATGTTTAGAGGCTTAGAAAGAAGTATGGAAGCAAGATGAGCTCCTGTCATCTGTGATGGTGTTTCTGCAATTCTGGTGTTTGGAAATGCCAGCAGAACTTGGGCATTTGGCTTGTGGACATGGTCTACAGAGGCACATTCAGCAGCAAAACAAACTCCCTGCTTTGGTGTGGTGATGCTTGTGGTCCCAGGCCAGAAATGTGGTAAATAGGAGTTTAGAGTTTTGTTTGTGGTCCAAGGAATTCAGGCCTGGCTCTTACAGTGATAGAGCCCAGAATCTGGAACTGAAGTGTCCGTGCCTTGGCAGGAGGGGAACCAAAGGAGCAGATGAGAGGCCAGAGGCTGCACGAAGCGAGGCGTGAGCTCGGCACAGGGGTTTGGCTGCCCTGACCCTTCACTCGTGTCTCCTCTGTGTGGGGCAGAGCCCTCGCTCCTGCGGAGATCCCGCACAGCCAGGGGGAGGAAGGAGGGAAGCACCCACACTCAGCTCTTGGAAACCTAATCTCCCTCTTTGTGTGGCTCCTTAATTTCATAGGAGGCTTTTGATCGTGGAATCTTGCGGGGTGTTGAGTTCTCACGTTGCCCATCGTAATTCACTGCCGGCCCCTGAAAGCGCGGAGCCCCCCCGGCATCCCCAGCAGCACCGTGCAGGGCCCCTTTTGTTATCCTTCCCCTGGGTTTCCCATGCTGGACATTTCAATAACTAAGCAGGCATCTTGGTTATTCATTACTCTTAATGCCATTAATCTCACTTGCAATTTAGATTAAGCAGTGACCTTAGCAACCGAGCAGTGATCAGTGGGTAGGGGGCACAATTATTTATGTTTTGCCTTATTTTTATTTTTATTTGAAACGTACTCTTAATGTTTGTTTCTTGTCAGCTTCAGTGTCTGTCCTGGCTGCATCATCACTGGTCACTCCTATTTTCGTGGAATTAGCAGATGGGAATTCTGTCAGTGTGCTCAGGCTTAAAACTGAGACATTGTGTGTTTTCATGAAGAGTGTATCAATGCAAATAAAGCACTCACACTGTGTTAATCTAGATAAGTGGTGGAGCAGACAATGTGTCTATCAGAATATTTGATCTGTAAGGACAAGTTAAATCTGTGGAGCCTTACACCTCCTATCTCCTCGTGTTCTTTGGTGGTGTGTAATTTTGTACCATGGTGACACGGATAGGGCTGTGTTGTGCCAAGTGATGCACAGAGGCAATTGGACAGATTGCTTCTGCTTTCCTTGAAAACTGTATTGAAAAATATCCCACTGCTTTAACACTCTGTAATTATTTTACTGCTCAGATTTCATTTACGCTCTGCATTTGTGAATCAGTGCCCCACTCTTAGACCATTAAAAGATAAATGCTGAGAAAAAAGTAACCTAAAACCTACAGCTAACAAAAAACCACCAAACCAACAAACCCATGGTTTCAATCTGAAGGTCAGTCACTCTCCATGTAAGGCTGAATTTCTCATTTAGCTGTACTGGAATGGAATTAAGTTAAGGATAACTGGATTTTAGAAGGATTGCAATGAATGGATCTTTAAATGGCTAATTATAGACTATAATAATATCTTAATTATACCATGGCCATAAACTGCAGTACATGTCTATTTATTAGGCACTATTAAAGCATAGGGGATGGGGAGTCCATTGACCTGTCACTGGTTTTTGCCAGTAAACCAAATTGGGATAAATTTGTCGCATGTTTCAGCTAACTTTTCGTACTTGTTCTTTTATCTGTAGCACAAAGGTGCTCATAAAATTAAGGGAGAGAAAGAAATTTGCTTTTCTTTTGCTGCTCTTGCTACCTGATAGCAGCAAGAGGTCACAACTTGGCCTTCCAGGAGGTAGTTTACTTAGGTTCCCTCTTTGGGTTATCGTCTTTCAAAATAATAAAGGTTTTTAATTTTAAATTATGGCCTGCTCACGTACAATACTATGGTGTCCCGGTTTTGGCTGGAATAGAGTTAATTTTCTTCTATTCCCTGAAGCAAAAAAAAAATTGAATCACACCTCTGGAGACAAAGATTGAAAAGGGGTTTGGTTGGGTTTCTGTGCTTAGCTGTGACTTTCTGAAGGAGGCAATGACAGCACCAGTGTTAAATGTTGTCCCTGTCCGCCAGCAGGGCAGGCAGTGAGCTGGATCGTGGAGTGACCTGGCTGGAAAAAAACAATATGTGACGGATGTGGTCTCACAAAGATTCCCTGTGGCACATTCCTCTGGGCATGACATAGGACTGGAGTCAGCCAAGAAAACGTGAAGAACCAAGGGAAGGGTAGCAAATGCCTTGTGGTGTTCCAGCAGCAGCTCCAGCTCCTTGAGGTGGAATTTTAAGTGTCTCTCCTCTAGGGAAGTGGAAATGATAAGATACATCCTCTCTTGCTCTCTTTAGAGAGGGAGATGAGACTAAGGAGCAAAAGTCTGGCTACAGGAGCAAGAGAGTCTGGTTTGCAGCATAAAAACAAAGCAAAAGGAAATGAAAGTGTCCCAGGACTGACAAAATGCATGGTGAGCAAAGGAGCACAGAAATATGCACAACATGCCTAGACGTATGTACTTTTGTGCAGCCAATAATGAAGAATGCCTGAATCCTTTAAAAGCCTGTCAGCTGCCTACTGTATAACCCTTAGAAAGAATGAACTCCAAACCTGAGTGCCCACATGGCTGAAAACAGCCTGCTTGACCTTCCCTGGAACGCAGAGATCAACACCGCTCCCGGGAGCCCTGGATTTCTGGAAGGACTTGGCAGACAGAATCAGATCAGCAGAGGCCAGGGAGGGCTGGTGCTCCTGCAGGGCTTTTAGAGCACGGGAGTGCCAGCCTTGGGTGTCCTAAAAGGGCTGTCACCACTGCACTTCAAAAGATGTCAGTGCTTTTATGTGCTAATGTGCTCTCTAACACAGCCAGCCTCCCCAGGCACTGGTTTGCTTTGCCACTCTGTCCATCCAGAGTCAGTTTTTTTTCCAGCAGTTTGGTCCTTTTAGTCTTTTAGGAAAGATGTTGCTGTTCCTTAGCAGTTTGATACTGTGGATAGCCTTGCCGTGAACCTTTCGAAAATACCAGGCAGCCTACAAATAAGGGAGGCTTTGGGGTGAAAACTTCTTCCCAGGCTGCATTCAAGGCTTTGGGGTCCAAACGCAGTATCATTTAAATAGATCTGTGTGTATATATATATATATATTATTGAGGGGGAGAATTATGTTTAAACAACAATCGGTTTTTAAAAACATTTTCCCATCTTTTGTTTGGTTTCTTTGCAGGCAGTACTGTTCCTTAGAGCTGTGGCAGCAGTGTTCAGATACCAGAGAAATCCCTTTTTGCTTGGGATGTTTGGTTTTGCTCTGCCTTTGCATTTTCTTTTCCATGGTGCTGGTTTCTGCACGGCACCTCAATAATGCATTGCAGCTAGGAGGTACAGCTTAATATTCACCACTCCTTCCCAAGGGGATTGATGTGTGAGGGAGGCTTTTCTTTCAGCAGGCTCTTTGATGTTCCTGTGTGCGTGTATGTGTGGCCATTTTTATAACTCGTGTAAATGCCTGGCACGATGGACACTAAAGCCAAGAGCAAAGAAACAGAACATAAATTTCAGTATCTCAAACCTTATCACGGTCCTGCTCAGCACTGTTTTTTTGATGGAAGCCAAAAATTTCAAATTGGGTGCAAGTGACCCAAGTCTGAATTTATATGTAAACATGAAATGGAATAAGACCAAATATTTAGGAGTCTGTACAGTGTTTTAAACAACTAATCAGTGGGCATCCAGTTTCAATAAAACATTAATTTAGTAGAGGCCAAAATATGGCTCTTGCTTAAATGGGTGAAAGAGGCAGAAAGAGAAGATGATTAATTTTAGAGGATGGTACTGAATACTTAAACAGTCTTTTCAGCAGTGGGATCACAATAAGTTGTTACATAGCTTTTAATCCCTAGGCTGAAGTGCCTGGGGCATCCTTAAATCCTTTGAAGCTACAGTGGGATTTTTTTTTTTTCTTTTTTGAGCTACATCTGTGTGTTTTTCAGGTTCCAGAAAATGTACTCAGAGTGTCAACACAATTCTTGTATTTTTAAAAGCCCGCACTAAATTTAGTACTAAGTTGATGCTTCTTGGCAGGCCTAAAGGGTGAGCTGGGGCCAGGCAGGAGAGGGAGAGCTCCCCTCTCATCTGAGGTATTTCTCACCAGTCAGGATGGGCTGCAGCTTTGCAGTGTAACAGATTTTATGGCCAAATCAGAAGTAAATCTACAGTTTGGCTTCTTGCACGGCTTGGCCAGAGACATCAGTTTAGTATTTGTTACTGCATCCCATAGGCAGCAAACTCTCTCCAGTCCAAGGCTCAGTTACAGCACACCTGTTTTTGAAAGACCATGGCCATCAGGAGTTCGTGTTGCTGTAGCTGAGCTGCTTGGATGGTTGTTTTCCGAAGAGAAGAGTTAAATCCTGTCCCCTCTGTGAGCAGGAGCAGCTCAGAGGCAGTGAGCTGTCTGATGAATCTCTGAGTTGTGCCATGAGCTGTGCACAGGAACTGGGGTGAGAGGGAGGGGAGAAGGAGGCAGTGCCTTGTCTGTGACACCCCTCGCCCTAACCCAGAGCCCCCTGTAACCCAGACAGAATGTGCAGAGTGCCCAGGGCCACAGCTGGGCTCCAGAGGCTCCAGCCCCTGATCCTGCAGGTTGCCAAGACCTGCATTTCTAGTGTAGTTTGAATGTTTGTTGCATGGAAACATTGGGGAATGGAAAAACAAACTTTCTCCACTGTAGAGCTCCTGAAAGGACCACGCTGCCTCAGAACAGGATTCAATCCAAGCCTTCTTTTATTAGGGCTTTGTTTATTTAGTAAATGTACATGTGAAACTTGAAGGAGTTGACACAGGCATTTTAAGTGTATTCTTTGCACTTGTTAGGAGTGTCTCTGTTTTCCTCCCTGTCAGGACAGTGTCCCTGTTTTCCTCACTGTCAGGACAAACAGTGCCTGTCTTCTCCCTCTTGGCTTCCAGGTACCTGGTAGGGCTTTACTTAATATGGTGTTTGCCTTTCTAGGGGTTTTTCTTTTCCCTGAGTCTTCCTTTTCTCTGTAACAAATGAAATGCAGCAGGGAGCTGTTAGGATATTCAAAGAGCAGTCCTCTGTAGCTCGGCAGAGTTACCACACACTGAAGTGGAGCTGAGCTGTAACCTCAGCCTAACAGGGACTCTGGATACAGACAAGTAATTTTAGTCTGTTGGCCGGTGCCGTTGATTTCCCATGTTGGATGGAAATCCTGGAGTTATTAACCATTTCAAATCTACTGCCAAAGAGAATATAGGAGTGTTTCATACGCTTTCTTCAGTTTCTCTGTGTTCTTAACTTGTGAATGGCAAATACAGAGAGTGTGGTGAGCTGCCACCACCTTGGCAAGGGAAGATCAGAGCTGGGCACTGCTGCAGAGTTTGGGGTTAGCTGTGGCTCAGGCACCCAACCCTGCTCCAGAAATTCTGGAGCTCAGTCCCTGAGTGAGGCGGTGCTGCTGCTTCTCTGGTGGATTTGGGACGAGTCTTGAGCAATGAGACGCTAGAAATGAGGGTTTGGCTTTTATCAGAAACAAAACAACCCCAAAATTATGTCTTGCTTGGAAGTTTGTGGCTGAACAAAGTGCTGGCTCACAGGCTTTCCCCCACAGTTTAAAAAAAGTAGAGAAAAATGTCATTTATTTCGATACAGTTAATAAAACAAAATTTAATTTTAGCAGTCTCTGGAAATGAAAAGTTCTTCATCTTCTCTAAACATCCTTGTTTCCTCTTATCTCAAGAACAGTTTATTGTGGGTGCACCTGGAGTCAGAACCTTGCGTATGTAGTCAGCAGTTATTCCTGTAAAGCAAGCAAACCCAACTGGATTTCCATTTACGCAAGCAGAGAAAAAAAATCCCCAAACTATTGAAAGTGTGAGCCTAATGAGGCCTCCACTAGAGCATGAAAGCTGTGCCGTGATAGGTGCTTGGAAGTCAGCACGTTTTAATATTTTTGTTAAATTTATCTGCTCCTTTTGACCCCTCCGCCCTGTGATGTATCCAGAATTGTTACATAGCTTCGAGCCATTTGTATCCCTAGAGTTTAATTCCTGGTACAGGCAGCAGTGCAACCGATTTTTTTTTTTTCCTTTCTCCTTTAACGATGTGAAACACGGTTTGTGTGTGAATCATCTCTTATTTGCCAACCACAGGGATGTGGAGAACGATGGTGCCCATCCTTTTCAGCATCTTAGAATTCCCAATACCTCCAGGGTGGCAAAAGGATAAGCTGATTTGTGGGGTTAGGAATGCTGTATTTCGTGGGCTTAAAGATCCTCCTGGTCTATATTAAGCATCCCCAGCTCGCTGTCCAGCAAAGGGGGTCTGTGCAGGCAGGAGCAGAATGGTTAAAGTGCCCCAGTGCTGCATGGAGCTGCTGCTCGGCTCCCACATTGCCTTGTTTACCTTGGCTGCTCCATGATACTCTCCCTACGTTCCTCACGGAAGATTCCATTTTTTTTTCCGCGAGAGGGATGAGCTGGTTTGCGAAAATGAAAAGAAAAGCGGCCGTTTCTGCTTGTTAATCCCGTGTGCCGGCGTCCCGATGCGCACAGCTCGCCAGCTCTGAGGGGGAAATGTATGCGCGGCACCCAGCGCACACGTGCATTTGCATTTCAAATCAGCTGAGTCAACACAATATAATGGTCCTGCCTGTAGGTCCTCAGAGAGCCACAGTAGCTGACAATGTGTGCTTAAAGGGAGGGTCTGCTTTTCTTCGTCGTCTTCTTTTTTTTTTTTTCCCTGAGCCAGTTTCCATAGCCAATAGTCCCGCGTTCCAGGCGCCTGCACCGGAGCTGTTTGGACCACTGATGTTTAGCAGATGATTACCCTGTCACAGTGGCCGGGATTTTGTTTTATTTTATAAATACCGTTCATCTGGACAGGAAAAAAAAAACAAAAACAACAAAACCAACCCACAAAACCAAACAACAACCCACCACCAAAACTGGCAACAGTTCAGAGAAGAGAAGCTGCCGAAGTGTTCCTGCTCGTGCTGCCACTGATGCGAGCAGCTGTTTCCATCTGCACTGCAGCACTGCAGCCTCCACAGAGCCAGAGCTGCCGGGGCTCCTCGCCGGTGGGATTCCGGAGGAAGCCGGCCCTGCTCTCGCCTAGCTCCGAGCCCAGGGCGCGCTGAGGATGGGAGGCTCGCAGTCCCTGCAGCAGGCACAGACAGGTGGCCTGGTCCGGGAGCCGTCTGAGGCCATGTAAGTGCGGATCCCTTCTGTGCCCGCGTTCCCCGGCGCTGCCCGGAGCCCGGGCGCTGCGCTCGGGGCTGCCCGCGGTGCCTGAGGCCTTTGTTCCGCGCCGGCGGCGGGCGGTGCGGGGGCAGAGCTGGGCTCGGGCTGGGTGTGGGTGAGGTTTTCCTCCGCTGCCCGGGGCACCTCTGTCGGTGTGTGTGCAGCTCTGCCTGGGAGCCCTATGTTTCGTCTTTTTCGTGTTTCGGGTGCATGATCAATCAAACACAATGACCATTCCCAGCGAACAAAAACCCAGCGCCTTCCCCCTTCCCAAACCCACCACCACCTCAGTGTTTTCGATTTAAAATGCACAGCATTTGGAGCTCCGTTTCGCTGCGCTTTTTTTTCAGGGCTTCTTCTTGCTTTTCTCTGCACAGATACTGTTTTTCAGGTCACATCACCCTTGTCAGCATCCATCCCTGTCATGGCTTATATCCTGTGATGAAGCATAAGCAAGGTGTCCTTAGATCTCTCCTCATCGAAGGCCAACTCGGAAGGATTCGCTGGGGGAGGGAGGAAAAAGCAGGCAATTCGTGCTTCTTCAGAGCGAGTTAGCACTTTTTTGGGTGGTTAAATCGTATACGAAAGTACACGGATGTGTATATGTGTGCAGAAATAGCAGCATCATTTCCCATTTGTAAATAGGATTTTGTAGTTTGTTGGTAGAGGATTTATCAGTTTACTTAGCCAACAGTCTTTTCTCCTTAACCCTCCACCCCAGACTGCTAAGCTGGAATGCTGGAGCGTGGACCTTACCTCTGAATGGATTTTAGAAGGATTGCCTTGTCTCCTTTTGTCATTACAGTTATATAAATCACATTTATCTTAACATGTCTGACTACTGCGTTCATTACTGAGTATGTATCTTACTACGTTTTAGGTCTTTATCCACTAGGGCTAGTCTGCAAACTAACCTCGTATAGGTCTCTTAAATTGTTTTTTTTTTTAATGTAATGTGTGCTTGTTAAGGTAGCTCTGATTATGGTTGAGGCATCATTTGTGTGTTCGAGATAAGTGCTTCAGAGCCATTGGGGAATGATAGAGCAGTAACTGATAGTTTTGCCTCTGTAATAGGCCTTACAAGTAGGTGTATGCTCCCTATTGTCATATTCCAGTATATCAGCAGATAGCTTTGCTTGAGAGTGTCTTGTTGCATTTGTAAGATACAGGCCTAACAGCATTTCTGCATCCTTTGTTCTTTTGACATGTAGCCTCAGCAATTAATTTTTTTTTCTATATAGTTCCATCTGATATTCCTATAAACAGCATCTGTTTTCATAATATGATGGAATAAATGGATGCTTCATTGTCTTTAAAGCACTGTAAATTGCATTTTCATCTGCACAAACTGGTGTTGATTTTAACAGTGATCCAAGGACTGGGCAATCAAAGACTGGTTGCTAGAACAAGGTTCAGGATTTTTTAGCTACAATTTTCACAGCCTTTTAAGAATGCGTTCTGTTGGATGAATATATTGATCAAGGTGTATATGTATATATTTATACATTTTGGGGGCACTTGAGTAAATTATAATTGTCATCTTTCTTGATGACTCCTTTTATATATAAACATACTCTTCTTTTGCATTAAGTCTTTCCTGTGAGGTTTCAAGATGATCTTTTAAGGCCTGACATAATCAACAGATAACACTTCTAGCACAGGCATCATTCAGTAACTGTTGATGTCCTTGGGAAGAGTTTGTGGAAGGTATTATTAATCTTATATTAAATAAATCACCAAGAGATTGTGCTGCTTTCTTCAACTAAATACTCTTTAAAATGAGATAAGAATGGAAGTGGTTTTTTATCCTTGAGGAAACACGGGCCTGTTTTATGGAACAGGAACATCCTCATAGGATGTCATGGTCATCAGTTCTGGTCTGAGGTTTTGACTTTATACCCTTATCTCTTTGGTATCTCTTTTATCTCTCTTATCTCACTGGTAACTTTTACCAGTGCTTTTTAAACGAGGTTGCATTTGACTTGCTGTGCACACATAAGCAAATTCCTTAATGGCAGTGATGGCTCAGAGGCAGAAACATCTGGCCATGTCCCAGGCAAGTTGGGCAGCTGCCCACGCAGTTACAGCATCCCTGAAGTCATCATTTCAGCCATCAGCAGAGGCTGATTGCCCGAAGGAGAGCTGCTCCTCAAAGGGAGTGCAGGGTTGCATTTGGCTGCCCCGAGTTCATTAGAGTAGGGGGTGTCAATCGGGAATCATTACTGGAGTAGAATAGTGTCAAGAAAAGCAAACAGAGGCAAACGAATTCCTTAAACAGCTGCTGCTTTAGGAGTTCCTCCAAAGTATCCTGTGATGGACTTCGTTATTAACCCTAGGGAAGGTTGTAGAAATAAATTGGTGTTAGAATCCATGCTGAAAAGGGGTCTAGGTTAAGATTTTAGAGTGTATGTATGATTAAATATGCCCTTTTTTGCATGTGTATGCCAAATTCCCAATTTTAATGTAAATTTGTTTTAGCCAGGATAAAAGTATTTGGAACACACCCACTATTGGAGCTGACAGCCCGGCGTATTCTGTAGCTCATTGTGGATTGTTAGCACTCAGTGGCAGCAGACAATTGCCCTTTTATTTAAAGAAAAAAGAAAAGTCAATTTGGAATGATAAAAAAGGGAAAGCCCAGGGGAAGCCCCTGACAATAAAAGTTAACTGCAGATGAAAGTGGAGTGGTTCAGACCTCACTGTTGACGTTATGAGCGTTGTCATGTGCTTTGCAAATCGCAGCAGGCACCCTGGTGGTCACAGATTGAGCTCAATCGGGGGCACGTTTCCATCAGATAATAGCAGTGGGCTCTGCTGGAATAAAAGCCAGTGACAGTGAGATGATGTTCGGCGTGCACGGATTTGTTGGGTGCACACACACATCTGGTGACTGCATCCTTGTGAGCGCTGTCTGAGATGCCAGTGCTGAGGGTGTGAGCAGAAATCAGCTTGCCAGGTGCTGCCACCTTCATCTTTAGTGCCTTTATTTGTAATGGCAATATATTTCTATCTCTTGCTGGCGTTTTTTAAGTATTAGCAAACTGGAAACGTTGCTAGGGTTGTAAATGTTGGGAGCTCTTAGGGAGTTGTCATCTCTGAATCATCTTTTTGCTCCAGCGGAAAGGGTTCCTTTCTGCTGAGCACGAACCACACCTTGCTTCTGTGGGGCATTATGGTTGCTGTCCTTGCAGCGACTGGGCAGGATTTACATTCAGTGCCCATTCCGTGGTCAGCCAAAGGGCTGCTGATGTGTTATTTCCTCCCATCGGGAGCTCTACGTGCTGCGTCGCTAACATTTGCATCCCTTGCCAATCCAAGAGGAAAATGACTGAAGCCTGAGCCAGCTCCCACCGAAGTTGATAGTGAAATGCCCACTGACTTCAGTGGGAGCTGGAGCAGGATCCAAGAAAGAAATTGAATGTCACTGATCATTGGTAGTGGGCCAAGGTGTTGGTGTCCCGCTGGGTTGTTTTTCAGTATTTCTTCTGCTGCATGGTCTTTTCTTTTGTTTGTTGGTTACTGGAGAGGCTCAGAAAAATTTAAACTGGATAGTCTCAGCCTTCTGCACAGGAGATGTGAGCAGTTTTCTGGGTGTAAGGGTATATATACACATGTATTTATAAAAGTTATCTCTCCATATGTGTAAAAACACAGCCGTTGCTTGCCACCACATTTTTTATTTTTCTGTCTTTTAAACCTCGAAGAACCCATTGTGTGGCTCTTAAAAGTTGGAAAGAAATGAGTCTGGTGACATATTTGCACAGTTTTATATGCTCACACATAGGAAAATTACCCAAATAAATATATATACATGGAAGAGTGGGATATGTATAATTAGAAAATATTGAAAGAATTGGGGTCTTGGGAGGAGGGGAAGCTGCCGTTACCGAATTGATATTTAGTCTGAGTTAATCCCTTGACAGATAGTTCTGCCTATTGTCAGCTTATTATGTAGAAACATACATTTGTTTTCTTCTTCCTCTTACTGACAGCCTTCAGTGAGCATCCCCAGCAGTAATTAGAGGATGCTCTGCTAGGTTTATCTGCTAAATAGGGTGAATTGCTGGAAGCCATTGGGATGTTTCACTTAAGATGTACCAGAAGTAACGAGGAGATTCTTCTGTCAAGCTTCCCTGTCTTTCATTCCAGCCTCCCTTATTTGAGCCCGAAGGATCTCATCTCTGAAGTCAATGACAGCGCTCCCTTTGATATGAGAGGTGGTTACATCAACCACTTCTTCTGTCACTGGAAGCAGGCAGGTCACGTTTAGACTTGAAAACAGAATGAAAAGACCCCAGCCTCCCTCACCCCTCTATTAAGAAGGCACAGCACACGTCTGGCAAACCCATGTGTGCTCTAAAGCTCTCCATACGGAGTGGGGTGCCCTGTGCCATGTGTAATGGAGCTGCTGTCATCTATTATGTATTATGACATGCAGGCAAATTGGAAAATACAAACTGATGTGAGGTGGTAAAAACATGAATGAAAAGGCATTTCCTGCACGTGCATTGTGGCTGTCATTTACCAGCAGAGCTGTTTCCCTGGCTGCGTTTGCTTTCTTGCTTTCCCTGACCCAGCAGTCAGAGGAACTGATTGTTAGATTTAAATCAAAGATGCTCTTCAGCCCTGTGTGTTTCAAGAGGTAATACTCTGGGTGCTTTTAACATTTCTCTAGCATGATTATAGCACCCAGAAAAGCAATTCTGTTACAAGCACATTTCCTTTGTTTTAAGACCATACACATACAGTTTTTATGTTTGCTTGTGTTCTGGATATCATTTCCTTATCCATCTCAGATGCTTTGTAAGGATTTAGCTATGTACCAAGCTTCTTATGTAGTGCAGGTAAACAGGCTTTTGAGTGGCAAGAGGCAGAGTTGTAATTACAGCTAGAAATTCAGCGCAGTTTGCATTCTCTTGGAGAAAGTGGGCGGGTTTGCTGTAAGAAGCAAACAAGCAAATGTATTTTTTACTATGGAAAAGCAAAGGAAAAAAAAGGTGTAATTTCTCTTCAGATCCTTAAATGCTCTGAAACAACCATCTGAATTTAGTAGCAGGCTGTGGATATCATGTTTTGTATTCCCATTAGAACCAGCTTAATGGGAAAAAAATTGAATTAGTTTCCTTTTTCCACCACAGTCTAAATTTTCTGTAAGGCAGGTTTTGGCCTGAGAGCCTTCATTGATGGTGATACTAGACAAGATAGTGAGATCCCTCCTTGGCTCTGGAAACGAAATTGGAGTTTGCATGTGAACTGAATTTTGGTTGAAGTAACTGTGGATACTTCTGAGACAGAGCTCGGGGGAACTGTAGAGCTCTGTTTTTTGTTTGTTGCTTACCTGCAGTATTGTTTGCTACAGCCCCTCTCCCTCTGCTGCGAGGAGTGATTCAGGGGATGAATGGATGCTTGGGAAGCCTCTTTGAGAGGAAGAACTGGGGCTGTTGGTTCTGTTGGGGCAAATGTAAACTTTGAGAAAATCTGTGTCTTTCCATTTTAAGCTTATTTGATTTTGATTAATCTGACTCCTTAGAATTATGTCCAAATTTACACCATACGGTTTTCCTAAACAAAAGCAGCTTGTTTCTAGTGCTTAATGTAAACCAGGTTGTATCTGACACAGGCTACAGTTACATTCACATCAGCTCCTGCTCCTTTAGGGCTTTGATTTCCTTCAGCATAAAAACCTGCATTTACTGGTCTTGTTAATAACAGCCCATTGCTCTCCTTAGGAATGAGTCCAGCGTTGTGCCGGAAAGATGAGCAAGGACTTCGAATCCCTTTGTTTAAGTTGCCAAGTGCAGGACCAAAGCCAGAGCTTGGGAAGGGAAGGTTCAGCACCTTGCTGCTCACCTGGCAGAGCTGTGGGCAGTCCAGCTGGGTGCCAGCTGCTGAAATGCCACTGGAGAGCAGGGATTTGCTTTTTCCATCACGCTGTGGTGCTGAGTCGGCGCTTCCTGAGCTGGGCGTTCCTGTAGCACCTACGGGAAGGGAAGGGAAAGGAAGGTTTGGTTTCCCTGAGAGCTGGAGCAGCACCGAGTGTGCCCATGGGAGAGGTAAAAGGAATCACTGGGAAACCTTCCAGAGCTGCACTGGGCTGGAGTGGCAGCAGAGGGATCACACCCATCCATGGCAGGAGATGGAATGAGTAGAGCCTGAGCAAAGATTCTGATGTTATTGTTAAGAGGTTGAGATATATTTTTTTGTTCTTTGCTCCTATTGCTCACTGGCCACGTTTCTGTCCATGCAGCTGCTTTACGTGTTGAAGTAGAGGAGTAAGGGTTAGAGAGGATCTTGCAAAGTTCTTTAGGGAGGCTGTGCAGGGGCCAAAAAGGCCAAATATGGAGCAGGTTGAAGGCAGAAGGTCTCTTCTCCTCTCTTTCCTTTTTAGTGAAGGTTCTCCTCGCCTCTCTTCTCCACCCCTGTGTCTTCTTTCTGAAAGGAAGGGCCGTCCACAGGCGCTCCAGGAGCACAGCCTTATTTCCACATCTCAGTGTTTCCAGCAGCCTCAGTGCTCCCAGGATGCATCCCCAGGGATGATGGGTGTCACACATTCATCTCGCACGTCACAGCCGCTGTTCTGTCCCCAGGTCCTGCTTTTGGGCTGCGTGGCAGAGCTGAGATGTGGCTCTGCAAAGCCTTGTTGCATTTAAAAGGTAGTTCCAGTAAACAAAGCAATTCCAAACCTGTGGCTCTGGCTCCCAATGAATTATTGATTGGTTTCTCATTGACGATGCTGTGCAGCAGGAGCACAGGATGCTTCATGAGGGGACAGTTCACGTGATGATGTTTCCTGGATTAAAATTTTAGGCCTTGGGACTAAAAGAAGAGGAAAGATACCTACCAGGGGTATTAAATATTTGAACATCAAGCACTGATTCACACACCAGCCCCTAACCCACTAGGGTGAGCAAAGTGCATCCCTGGCAGGGATTATTATGTATTAAGTGGTTATATTTGTTTTAAGTATTTTCCACCTTTGATATTGGGGTAACCTGCATCTTTTACTGTTTCTTAAGAGATTTATGTGGTTGAATATTCAGCAGCCTCTGGTGACTTAGGGACACGTTAGTATATTTGCAGTTGTGATGTCTGAAGATGAGTGCCTTTAATTAAATGGCTTTTTCCTGTTGTACCTCTGAGAATAAAGCATCTGCCTGAGAAGAGCATAGGGATTTAAAAAACAATTTCAGTTCTGAGTCCTGTTTCTGTGGCGTAGATATTTTCATTATTCAGGCTGAAGCCAGTAAAAGAGAAAGCAGCCTGGCCAGAAAGGATGGGGGATTGTTTTATTATTCATTTATATCAGTGGTGTTGAAAAACATACCCTGCTAGATCTCAGGAAGAGCAATAAAAAGGAAAAATTTAACATGATTTAAAGCAATATGGGGAACTTCTTGCTAATCAGTTAGAAAAATGATTTAAGTAGACTGAAGTGCTGCTGTAAGTGTGCCATGTTATATCCCGCAGTCTTTTTTCCTTCAGATGTGGTTTCCCACAGCTTGAGACATTTCTCTCTTGTTGCTGTGTGAAAGCAGGAAATGGCTTTTGTTGGGGGAGTGGGAATTTGGCTTCTGCACAAAATGTGCTCAAAATTGCTGAATAAACAAGGAGAAAAAGCAGGAAAAAATAATTCCTTCTTCCCATTTCAGTTATGGTAGGAAGATTGCTTGTAAGACAATAGGCTAAAAACCAAAATTCACCATTATTTTTAAGATGATTATGCCCTTTTAGTTCTCCTCCACTGCAGTTCTAATCCTGTCCTCTAAATATAGCCATCCTGTGAGGAAAAACTGGCCTTTTTATAGCAAGTGATTAATGTTTAAGGTATTCGTAAGTTTCTTTTTGCAATCTCTTATAGAAGACGCATTTCCAAACTGGTCTGTGTGGCTTGGATAACACACAAGTTATTATTTTCTCTTGCTGAAGTCCCACATAATGATCCGAAAGGGGAAGCCATAGCATTTTGTTTCTGTTCTCTCACCTATGTAAAAAAAGAAAATCCAGATTCTTGTCTGGGAGCTCAGACACTGAGTTATCCCTGGACTTCGGGTTGGAAACCCCAGTTCTGGAAGAGCAGAGAAGTGACTCAGTGGCATTAAATCAGCAGCAGTGTGTGACCATATTCACCCACTCACACCAAATTTACACTGCTGTCAATCATTGGCACTTCAGCTGAGCTGGCTGAGGTGCTCTGGGGCAGCAGAGGATTTGACAGCCTTTGGGCTGGGGGTGAGGGGAGGCACAGAACTGCTCTGGGCTCTTGGCTGCAGGATCACCTTCCTCCTTGTGTCCCGAAATTCAGCCTCGTGCCTCTCACGGTACATCCCTGTGGGCTGGCAAGTACCACCTTTGTTGTAATCACGGTTATTTTTCTGGGGAGCTGTGTTTTCTGTAGGAATATTTATGCTGAAATAATACTAAAATCCTTCTCTGGAGAGGAGCTCCTGCCCTGCTCTCTGCAGACATCCCTGTCCATGTGAGCTCTTGTGCGATTGTCGTTTCGGTGGAATGGGATTTATTTGATAAAAGCTTTATTCTTAAGTGAGAGTTGCAAAGGATGTTTCTCTGCTGCTTCATAGCTCAGGCCATAAAATGAACACGTGATGTTGTCCTGCTCTTGGGTTGAGCAGAAAGCCTCTGCTGAGGACAGAGCTGCAGATGATTTTGTGGGATATTACTTTGAATGCAAAACATAATTTCTGTTTAAACCTCCCAGCTTTGATTGTTTGTGTTCGTTCACAAAAAGCATTTTTAAAAAATGGCCCTCTCTTTCTCCGTCCTACAGTATTGTTTTTAATTAGTGTTTTAATGCATCAGAAGGATACCGGGGTAAAAAATGAAGATACCAAGGAAATGAACCTCATCCCAGTTCATGGATTTCTTCTGTAACATTATTTTAAATTGCTGTGATTAAAGAAGCTGAAGTTGTACTTTTCATTGAGCCATACCCAGTTTTAAAGTAAAAAGAAAAGAGAGATCTGGTGGCTTGGCAGTGGTGACTGTTATAAAGTAAGACTAAAATTATTTGTTTAAAATGAAATGATCCTGTGATGAAATTACGGCTTTGTTTTGATGGTCAGACTTTGCAAGGCAGAAGCCTGTAGAATATAGCACTAGTATTGCTGGTGAGGAGCACGAGGTGTGACTGCCTTTTCTGTACACATATTGTACATATTCTGTACGTGTGCCATACATAGCAGCTAACAGACTGAAGGGGAGGCACTTGTCAGTGCAGACTCAGCACTAGAAATCCCTGAATTCCCACTGACTTCCCATCAGTGGTCTGGGGCATTTTGCACATCACTGGAGCAGACCCCCAGAGCCCACCACCCTGTGGTTTTCCTGTGTCCACCTTGCAGGTACCAAACATATTTTATTATATTCTCGAGGCTTTATTCTCATCCCGTGTGTGCACATCAGTAGGAATGTTCCTGTGGGACAATGGTGTCACGCCTGTGGGAGCAGGATGTGAGCTGAAGGAAAGCTTGGTGATGTTTCCTTCCCAACATCATCTTCTTGTGACCCATTTTGTGGTTGGTCTCCTCACAGTATGAGTTTGTTGTGAATTTATTTAATCCTGGGGTGGATGATCTTGTCACTTTGCCCTACAATAGTGTGAGAGAGGTCCATTAATAATTAATGGTCAGAAATGTGTCCCTAAAGGAACTGTCCTGTAAATGGAGTGTGGTGACACGTAAGTGACATGTTGGTACCTCCTCCAGCTCCTGGCTCAATCTGAGTGTCAGATGCAGCACTGAGAACATTCCCCAGGGGACAGAGGCAGCAGGACAGATGGCTTTCCGTGGTCCCTGAATTGTCACCCACCCTTGAGCTCTGGCAGGCTGGGCTGAGCTTATTGGCTTTGGTTGTAAAAGGTTTTCACAGAATCACAGAGTGGCTGGGGTTGGAAGGGACCTCTGGAGATCATCTGGTGCAACCTCCAGAGAGGGTACAGAGCTCTATGTTCTCCTGAAATCCTCTGAGACACCCTGTAATTTCAAAGGTGTATTTTATCAGAGAAAAGGGAAATACTCTTTGTGAGGTTGATGCCTCTCATCACATGTATTTGTGCTGTTTTTTAAAACCATGCATTTAACAGATCTGTGGGTCCTAGGTTTGATAGGTAGACTAATTCCAATTTGGTGGACACCAAATATTAGTACCTAAAATAACCAAATAACTCTACCATTGCATCTCTGTTTCCTGTGGCTTTTTTAAATCTGTGGGGATGTTTTATATTCAAAACATTTAATAGCTAACAATCATCATCTTAAAAGAAGCTAATTATTGGGGAATGTCATGTTAGCTGGAAGTCACTGTGTAGGCAAATACTGTGCAAACATCACAGCATAGAAAGTTGGCACATCTTTGATATTATCCCAACCTAGTGCTGGGATTAACAAAATGAACTTCTGTTGTAGCTGTAGAATATTCTTGGTCCTCCTGAGTAGGCCCTTGGGTCAGCTAATGGCTGCTGGCCTAAAGTGGTAACTTGATCTCCAGGAAAGGAATTACCATTTGGGCTCTCCTGATGATTTTGAGTTATGATCCAGGGCTGTATTTGTAAGAGTTTGAAGGAAAAAAAAAAAAGAGGAAAGACTGTATGTGTTTCTGTATGAGCTTTGTGTAACTGTGCCACAAGTGATACCACAAGATGAATTGTGAGAGATTGTCAGTTATTTAATTTTGTATAAACAAAAGGAAAAAGCCCTCAAATGTAACGTGTAAGAGCAGTTGTTTTCCTCTTCTGGACTCTGCATACCTTTACAGCAAGAAGCTGTTCATGCTGTTAGAAGGTCCCAGCCTGAGAGGATAAGGCACACTTGAACTGAGCTGACCAAGACCACTGAACTCCATGAGCTTCAAAAGTCCCTTGCAACCCAAACCATTTTATGATTCTGTGTATGTGCAGCAGTTCAGAGGCAGAGTTGAGAGCAGGCTTGATCTTCATCTGGAGAGATGTTTTGCTGAAAATCGTGCCTCAGTGTTGTTTTTTTTTGTTATTGCTTACTTGGTTTTGGGGGATTTTTAAGAACTACATGGGAAAATCAGTTTAACCATTGAAAATGGAATCAGGAAATCTGAAAAGGTTTTTATCAGATTTTTACAGTGAACAAGCTTTGACTGAAATTAATGCACATCTCTGACTGCCTTGTCTCTCTGGCTTTAGAAACTCTAAAGCTTGGAGTTACTGAGTGTCTTTCCAAATCTGTCAGCCTGGGTGGCCCTTGCCACTGCAGTAAAAGTGCCTGCTTAAGTAACACACAACCAGATTGACCTCAGAAGGATACAGCCACTCCTGCATCCTTGGTTCTGGGCTCATCAGTAAACCACACCTGAATTATTCATGCTTTGTGAGGCTTTGTGAGGATCATCTCTGAAAATGATCGATGGAGGTGAAACTACACAACTCATTCCTCCTTTTTATTTCCAGCTCATCTCCCAGTGGGAGATACCACGAATGAAAGCCAAAATTAATCTTCAATACTAAATTGAACATTTTAAGAAGTTGGTTGGTTTTTTTTTCTCCTTTTCTCTCTGATTGAGTTTCCTCTCGCAGTGCATGATAAATTGTTCAGTAAATACTCACGTGAAATGTATACCTTAACTTTATAACAGCTGCAAATGCTTTGGAGGGCCAGGCCTGATGGAATCTGTTTCCTTTAGGTCTTGCCACAGATAGTGCTTTTGCATTAGCACTGCAGTGTTTGCTCATTTGGGCCCTTCATGCCATGGCCTTGGACTCTGTGTTTGCCTCAGATCCCTGCCAGTGCCTCGTACAGGAGCTGAGCACTGTGTGGTGATCCCCAGGTGACAGATTCCTTGTTTGATTCCCAAGGCTCAGGGAACAGGTCTGCAGGGGACTTTAATGTGGCTTTATGTTTCCTGGAGGCGATGGATGTACTTGGACAGAAATTTTCCCCTTGAGCTGCAGCTCTAGCCAGTTGTAAAGAACATGTGGATCTAAAGATGAGATGGGGGAAAAAAAAAAGAAGACAAAATACCCATTTCTGTCTCCTCCTCCTCAGGGAGCCCAGCTGTACCTCAGGAAAAGCCTGTAGGAGTTATTACCAGTTCAAACTGGTCAGGGAGGAATTGCTCATCTTCTGAGTCCTCAGTTTCTCTGTACACTTCCAAATGTCCCTCACACTACAATTAGAGGGCAATCTGCAAACAACAGCTCTCCAATAAACCTTTGCAGCCCTTGCTTTCATTGCATTACCCTCTGAGCACTGGTGGGTGGCAATGGAGCACAGTTTGGTTTGGTTGTTGATGTGTGTGTGTTGTAAGATTGCCTGGTTTATTTCCTCCCAATATTTCCAAATACACCATGAGAATGAGGTCATGTCAATAAAACATAGAGACAAAACAATTGGTGAACAGTTTTTTGAGTAGCAGTGAGAAGGTTGAGTTTATGGAGTGCTGGCAGGGCATCAGTGATACTGCTGACAGGTATGAGAGACATAAATTAATCTAGGACACATTCCCTAATTAGGGAAATAAAACATACTTTTTCCTAAGTGCAAAGTTTGGAAGAAAATGTAGATTGAAATAGAGACTGTTCACTTTTAGCTTTTGTGTAGCAGATGCCCCTGAAGCCAGTTTTCATGTTGTTATTCGTGATTCCACAACCCTGGCTGATGGAGAGCATCTCCTTGGCTCCGTCCCCCTCTCCCCACTCTCAGCACAGGCAGCACTGCTCCATAATGCAGCTCCAACTCCTGGCTTCAAAAATTCATAATATCACCCCCCATTTCCTCTCCAGATTGTTCATATTGCACACCAATAGATCAGTATTCCGTAAAGTAGTCAGGCATGTTTGTTTGGTTTTTTTCCTGAAGTAGGCTATACACTAAATAAAAATTCTATGTAGATTTAACATTAAATGAAGTAACTCTCCAAAAGCCCGTGGAGCTCCCTTGGCACAGCCCGGTTCCAGTTTTGCTCCCTTGAGCCCCTCTGTAGGCAATGATGCTGCTGAGCTCAGTCCTCATGTCAAAGTCCTGCTTTTAAGCTTCTTTTCCTATTCCCTTTCACTGCTGTGAAATGGAACCAGGGAGCACACTGGTGCTGGCTGTGCTGCTGCAGTGTAAATATTGGAGGAACCCGAGGCAGATGGCAGCATTCCCGACACGGCCCAAGGCCACAGCTCTGTTGAAAGCTACTTTTTAATGAATTGGTGGCAACTGGGGTGACCTCACCCACTGGAGGGGCTGTGTCTGCCTGACAAGGGCAGGCAGCGAGGAGAGGCAGGGGAATGAAGAAATCTCATTCTTGCTTCCTGACTGCTTTCCAGCTACACTGACAAAAAGGCGATTTCTCACTCTGAAATCAGGGAGGATTTAAATTGTAAGAGCCTGTGGTTTATAAAAAAAAAGGTAATGTAACTTATGAGGCTGGGTTTTCAACACGGCCAGAGGTGAGGAAGAGAGGTCAACCCTGGTGACTGCCTTCAGTATTTCCTCCAGAGATTTATGTAACAGGCTGGGCAAGAGCTCGGACTTCCCAGATGAGAGTGGGAGTGCTCAGGCTCCACAAGTTGATGCAGTGTGGGCAGATTTGGTTGGTCTAGTCTGATTCTTGGATTTCCCTGTTCTCCCTTGCTGCTGGACCCCATCTGTATGTGTTATATTTACTGGTTACTGACTCTTTCCAGAAGGGACATGAAAGAGACAGACTGAAAGAATATCTTGTGACTTCTACAATCTACATTTTTTCACCTCTTACATACAAAATCCAAAGGATACGGATGGAAAGATCTGTATGACATGCTATGAAAGCAAGGTCCCACTAATTTCCCAGGCTGGCTAAACAGATGCATGAATGTGTGTTCCTTCCTGTAGCTCCCACTTCATCACTTCCCCAAAAACAAGTCCTGCAGGGGTCTCACCCTCTGCTCTTTGCTTCATCCGTGGCTGGAGCTTCAGAATCATATTCTAGATGGTCAAGACTCTTCCTTTGCTGAGAACCTGCCCACAGCTGGAGCCGTGGTGGCTGCTCCTTGTGCAGCTTTGAATTGGTGCTGACTCTCAGGGTGTATCACAATTTGGCAATCTTATTTTACACCAAGAACTGCACAGCAGCAGCATTATTTCTTTTTGTTCCATGTACTCCCTGAATTTCTCAGAGAAAAGGCGTTGTGAATGGAACTGGCTGAAATATGTAATTTCCTTTTCACAGGAAATCCTGTTGTTCTGGGAAAGTCTTTTCTTACAGTTTGAACGTAGGACTAAAGTCTTAAAAAAAATATCCCACGTAAGAGAGATCATACATGTTTTCACTAAGGAGAACTGAACACAAGATTTAATATTTCCAGGATGCATGTTGACTTTGGAGCATAGTGCTGGAATGTTCTTCCAGGCTTTATGCCCTTGCCCAGATCCCAGGCCATGACAGAGAAGGTTTTTCTGCTATTGAGCTTCCCTTCATGGTTCTTTGTTAAATAGAATTTTCTTTGTGAACACAATTGCTTCTCATAACAAGCTCGTCAGGGTTTGAGTTATGGTTAAGACAGTTCTTACTTGATTGTACTAGCTGAAAATCAGGAGTGTTGCATCAGAATCTTTTGGGAATTATTAAGTATTAGCAAATCAAAGCCTTTTTCTGGAGCTCAGGCACCTCAACTGTCTGTCCACAGACTCAGGAGGTTTTCCAGAGTGGAAACTCATGCAGTGAACAAAAAAGAACAAATATTTCTATTTACTTCAAATGCTTATGCCCAACTCATCCAAGGAAGAGACCACGAAAGCAAAGGGATCTCTTTTAAAAGAGAGATAAACAGACACCAATTCTCTCCATAATTTAACTAAAGGAGGACACAGAACTGCTCCATCAAGGCAGTTCAACAACGCAGTTACTGCTTTCAGTAGGATATGAAAATAAAGGGGTTTTTTTCCTGTTCCAGTTACTGTATATGTGCTATACAGACAGTTTGGAGAAAAGGAGTCTAAACATTATTGTTTGAGTATTACAGAGCAGGACTTTGAGTTCAGATTGTAGAGGGTGAAACATTAAGTGCAGCACAACGAAAAACTACATGAAAGCCTGAGAGATATGAATTACTTCTCATTTTGTTGGTTTGGATGATAACTTCCTGGGTTTATTTTTATGACACTGGGAAAATATCACACAACTCTCTTTCTCTTTGATTCTTCAACTTTCAAGTTTCCTGAACCAGCTCCATGGAGGGAGGAGAAAGCTTTGTTGTTGTTGTTGAATACCTATTGTGAAGCTTTATTTACAGAAGCCCTTTGTTTGCAGCTGTTCTTTAAGCTTAAAATATGTAGAACTTAAAACCTGGTGCATCTTTGTAGGGATAGAATTTAAAATCACGCAGTTCCAGCTTGACTGTTCTGTGGCCTGAGGAATGAGCATGGTTAAAGAAGTGTCATGAAGAAGGTTTTTTGAGGAGCTGTGACAACAGATATAATGGAAAACCAGACACAGTGTTTTTGAGCTGTGTAAGTTTGGGGAGAAAAAAATAAATAGATCTCCAAACATCCAAAGTTATCACCTAGTAGAACTCCTTTTGCTTCAGGAGTAGGGGTGATGAGCCAGGAGTTGGTTGGCACAGGGTCATAATGTGCACCCTGATGGTGTGGGAGGAGGGGGGAGCTCTCACTGGGACTCTGCAGAGAAGAGGGAGAGGGAAAATTGGGACCACTGTGCTCCTGGAGCTGTCAGGGGTGACAGTGGGGTCTCTTCTTCCCCAACTCTCCGAAGGCTTTATGCTGTGATGGATTTAAATGAATGCAAATCCTGTATTCGTACTTCCCCTGACGTGGAGCTGCTTGAAATAATCGTGAGTCTCAGGAAACCAAACAGAATCTGGCAGCTCAGAGTTATCTTCTAACTCAAGCAGAATGAGAGGAGTCCTTGATTTGAGTGGCTTGTGGAGTGCTTCTGGGGGATGGAATGGCTTCTCGTTTTATGGCAACACAGAATCACTGGGAATAGGCAAATTAATCCTGTCCTTTAGCAAACTGCCATATTCAGTTGACTTTATTACAGACCGACAGTCCAAAACTGCATCTGACCAACAGAAATGCTTATTGAACGTGTATTGAACATTTGTTCAGTGCATATTGAATATGACCCCATTGTTACTGCATTCCTTGCTCCCAAACAAAGGATGAAATGTTTATAATTTGGGCTCAGTTTAAGAACAACTATGATCTATAGTTTCCAGACCTAGAAGGACAGTTTCTTATGGCTGTACACCTCTAAGAGCAAATGGTGTGTCCTTGAATGGTTTAGATCTTCACTTAATGTTTATGTTACTCATCATTTTGTAGAGTTTCTCCCTTTCAAGCCTGTGTTTCACTGAAATGACTCCATTTTGGGTGCTGCTGTTTCCTTCCTGGGCTGGCACCAGCCCATTGTGGTCCCTATGGTTTTTGTGTCCCTGTGAGCACATGGTGCCACAAAAGGATTATTGATGATAGCAGGATTCCATGCATTTTATAGGCTGTCTTACCTTGTGTCACAAGGTCTGCTTGAAAAGGGCTCTGGTAAAATTCTTCTGAAAACAGAATGTAATATTTCTGTGGGAGGAGGATGCACAAGGGTTTGCTGCACCTCAGATAACTTCATGTCTGCTCTCACCCTGAAGAGCACACAAAGAAATTTGGTGCTACTTTAGATGTTTGGGGTTTTTTTGTGAAGCTAAGAAATTCTCTTGAGAAGATCCTTTTTATTTATGTTTTTTAGTTGATTTAGGTGTGCTTGTGCCAAGGAGTAACCCAGAGGTGTTGGTCTGTGTGGCTGAGCCACCCTCACACTGGGAAGCAGGCTGTGCAGGATGGATTTATTTCCAAGTGTGTGTTCACTTCCATAAGACAAATGACACAAATACTTGTCTAGGGGACAAGACCACAGCCATGACATCTTGCTCTGGAAACCATCCTGGAATGTCAAATCTCCTTTGGGAAATGCAGAGGTAGCCTGAGAGCTGAGCTCTGTGCCACCAGCTCAGGAAGCCCAGTGTTTCCAAGCCTGACCTAAAACATGAATCTCACTGTGCTCACCAGTCTCTGCTTTGATTTTCCCCAGGAGCTCTGACTCTGAAGAAGCGTTTGAGACCCCGGAGTCCACCACACCTGTCAAGGCACCACCTTCACCTCCACAGCCACCCCCTGAAGCGGCAGCAGCAGCAGCAGCAGTTGTTGCAGACGTAGCAGAGCAAGAAATAAAACCTCAGCTGCCCGTGGAGGATCCAGGTAATGAGTGGGACACGTTACAGAGGGAGGTGAATATGCAGGGAGCTGTTTCTCTAAGCACAGGCAAGGAATTGATGCTAATAAATTGGCTTCTGGAATATTAATTAATTACCCATGCAGAGAGGAAAAACCCTGTTGCCTCCTGGAATAAAGTATTGGAGAATCTGTCTGTAACGTTTGAAAAATATTAAAGAAAAGAGGAGCTTTTTAGAAAAAAAACTTAATTCCTTTTGAACCAAGCTTCTTTTTGGTGGATCTTTACAGACCCGGATGAGTAGAAAAAGGAGACGTGAGTTGCAGATGCAGGTGCCTGTGTGAGCACTGTTAACTGTAACAATTAACAAAATGCTGTTTTCAAATGTGTTACCTGAAGGAGGAGGTTATCAAAAATCCCGTTAGAACAACAGAAATACTGATTTTATTGGAGGAACACGGGGCTATGTGTGAATGTATGTATGGTATACATATATATGGTACATATATATGTATGAAAATTGGTACATACTGGGAAAAGAAAATCTTTAAAAAGGCAGAATTGTGTTTAAAACCCAAAGAAATTCGTTCCCCAGAAAAGTGTTCTTTGTTCTCCAGATTTAGTAATGGAATATGAGGGAGTAGCAAGTATGCTCTTAGCCTGAAATAGCTTTGTTTGGGCTGTCGGATGACAGCTCAACAGTTTGAGACTGAATTCCCCACTATGCTGTCTTTTTTCCCATCTGAAAGTCGAGGCATCTTGATCACCTGGCTGAATTGTATGAAGATAATATTTCTCCCAGCAGTCTAAAGCTCACTTGTGTTGTGGTTGGAAAGAGTTGAAGCATCCCACCAAAGGTCTCAAGCCACATTAAGCATTTCTGGGAGTTATTCATTAAGCAATGCTCTTTAAGATCATGATTTATGATACAAGTTTATGAGAAGCTTCAAGGATTTTCAACAAACTGATTTCACAAAACAAAAATTAAATACTGAGCCATCCCGATGCTTTTTCCTTTCTGCTGTTTGAGTTCCCTCTTCATTGTAGCAAAAGTTACTCATTCTGCATCTTCTTTCCTTTTTTTAAATCTTTGGCAATCCAGTGATTACAAAATAAGTGCTCAGAGAACAAAAGAACACACATGCTGAACAGGATTGGAGTGTGCATTTAATTACTGCAGGAGATTATCTTCAAGCCCTTGATTACACATGTGCTTCCCTGGCACATGTGATTCCTGTCTTCTTCCATCCCAGTTCTCCCCCTCCTTTCTTTCACATCTTTCCGAAGAAAAGTGGGAAGCTGAATATAGCTATTCATAGCCAGTGTGAACTTTAGTGAAGGCCATTGGATGGCAGAGGGGAAACCACTTCATTTGCAAATCAGATTGTCCATGGGAGGCAAGTTACAGCAAAGGACAGAGCTTTCATGTTCAGTGCTCCAAAATGATGCAAAACACAGTTATACAACAGGGGAATTTGTTGGAGGGGAAGAAGATGCGTAATGCAGAAAAAATCCAAATGTGGGAGGGCAACACAAAGCATCCATTTGTTTTGGAAATCTTTAGGAGAAATAAATAATACTAAGACTATAGTTTAGGTGTTTAGAAATGAGAACAGTTGAACATTTTGTAGTTGATAAACCACTCAAGTGTCTTGTAGTTTATTTATTTCCTAAGTTATGCGTGTGGCTCCACACAAAGGGAATGAGTCCCTTCCTCAGGGCTCACAGGCATTGAAGCAGAGTTCCTGGATGGTACCATACAGCTAAAAAAAACAGGTTTCAGTAGAGGAGTGAGGAATATGGGCAGCTGGAGAGCCTGGCACAGGCACAGAGAGAGGCAGCACTGTCCTGCTGGGTTCCTGGTTCAGCAGCCACATGGCTTTGTCTCCACTTGGGATGGGTGACAGAGTGTGTGCTTGGGAAGGAGGGAGCACAGTAAGTGTTTAAAGGATTATTTCATCTATAGCTGACAGTAATTACTTATGCAGATGGCTGCAGTTGTGCTGCATGATATCATTAGCACAGCAGCTGGACCCCGCTGCTGGAAAGCCAAGAGGAGAGGTTTTAATTAGGTTGACTTCAATGGTAGTTTCATAAATATGATGAAAGTGAACTAAGCTGGACTCGTGCTGGGTTTGTGCCAGCTCCTGGTGGGGCAAAACCTGCTGCATGGCTCTGGTCCATCAGCAGCAGAGCAGAGGAGGGGAGTCAGTCTGAGGGCAGGTCTGGAGGGGAAGAGGAGCAACAGAGCAAGTGTGGAAACTACCCCTGAGCCCCGGGAAGTGCCACCAAAGAGCCCTTCCATTCCTCCCTAAATAAATTGTGGGAAACATGGCTTGTAATCTCGAGGCAAATTGGAGAGTTTGAGGTTGCATTTGTTGTGTTTTGTCATTATTTTAAATTATTGTTGCTTGTCTCCTCAGCTTCCCGTAGCAGCGGCCTCTTGTCCCTTGTTTCACCCATCTGAGCACCAGAATGTCCCCCAAGCCTGTTCTCCCAAATACCCTGGTTTTGGCCAGGAATTCCTGCCTAGGAATTTTGTGCCACCCCTACTGCTTTCCCCAGATGATTGCTGAATCCAGATTGTATTCACAGGGGAGGTGTGAGAGCTGGAGTCCCCTGTGTGCGTTACAGGATATGGGGCACCTGTATTTGAGTCCTTCTGCCAGGGAAATTTGAGGTCAGGCTTTCCAGTAGAGACATTATGGTCCAGACAAAAACAAACCAAATTTTTGGTATGGCAAGCATTCTTCTTCAGTGTTTTAACTCTTGAAG
The DNA here is from genome assembly GCA_013397055.1 of Pachycephala philippinensis. Taxonomy (NCBI): domain Eukaryota; kingdom Metazoa; phylum Chordata; class Aves; order Passeriformes; genus Pachycephala; species Pachycephala philippinensis. The sequence continues at coordinate 188,922 of VWZT01008032.1, read as the reverse complement.
CTTGACACAGAAAATTTGAACAGAAACTTCTATATATGAAGTTTTCTCTCAGAATTAATGACAGAAGTATTTTTCCAAAACCTTTTTTAAAAGTGCTACTAATTGATTTCCTGACATCAAAGGGGTTTCATAACAAGCAGGAACTTGACACAAACTGTGTTTCAAAATTTCTAGTGTTAGGTAATTCCAATTCCTATGTGCTTTTGGCATTTTTTCCTCATAATATAGTAAGTGGATGCATTCTGTATGCATTTTCCAGACGTTTGCCTTTGTTTGCTTTTTCTCTAGAAAACAGAACTGGAATTTAATTTCTTCTGTATTTGCTTATTATATCTGTTTAAATGTTATTGCTGAGTCTGTCAGAGTAGTGTTTCATTTTGTTTCCAGCTCAGCCGTATTAAGGCCTGTTTTCAGTTTATTGGGGTTCCCTCTGCTTTGAAATTACTTCAGCACAGGAGCCCCTTGCCTTGGCTTCTCCTGTAAAAGAGCAACAGAAATTTGTTTTGTTTATTAATGCACACAGTCTTACAGTATCTTATTAAGGCTCTCAGGCACAGGGTGGGATTCTTGGGTCTGTCCTGTGCAGGGCCAGGAGTTGAACTTCAATAATCTTTGTGGGTCCCTTCCAGCTCAGGATATTCTGTGATTCTGTGACTTTCTAGCAAGTTCTGCCATAACAGGTGCCAGGTGAAAATGCCAAGTGTTAAATATGCTGTGTCACTCTAATATTTAGGTCTCATCACCTGGATACAAGAAGTCTGAGTTTTATGTTGTTGGATTTGGGTTTGGGGTTGTTTTTCGTAGTTGATCCAGTCAAAATTTACCTGAAATCAGAGGAATTTCCTAGTGGAAGGAACAGAACCTGGACCTTATTTTTTAATGAACGAAATGGGGGAGTTTGAGGAGCTTGCCTGTTTTTTTATTGCAGTGTAAGTTCCCCAGCTATCCTCCACGTTCTTGGAGTGCTTTATAAAACTTAATATCTACCAGTGGGCAGCTCTTACCAGTACAAATTGTGGGTGACTCAGTGCCAATAAAAGGCATAAACCTGATTGAAAACCTTGTGCTGGTCTCTCTCTAGGGCAAGTCCTGCCTTAATTCCCGTAGCTTGCATCGTAGTACGTTCCTTTGTGCTCAAACTGCATTTTAATAAAATACTGTAGTGATACTGATGGGCTTCATTTTGTGTTGTAAAAGGACAAATGTTGCTGCTCTCTGAACAGGCTGTTAATGTCAGCAAAGAATGGTCTTCATGTCTCTTTGTAGTAATAAAGCCTTGAGTACCGTTTATATCTCCTGCCCCGGCAATTCTGCTGTTACCAGGACCGAGCCAGTCCTGTCGTAAAGCCAGAAGAGGCTGACAGCAGCATTTCACTTCTGCCAAGAGCCATGTTTTCTGAGACAAGTTTCACATCTTGTTTCATAAAGAAACAATAAAAATATCGAGCAACGCTCTGCAGAAATCCGTGCTCTTGAGTAAAAAGGATTTGATGAGGAGGAAGTCATGAAATAAGCAGTTAAAGAAGATTAAAGCCCTGCACTGTGTGGAGCACACAGAATTTAAATGCTGGCTTGCTGTGAGTAGCTGCAAAGCCTTGCACGTTCCTTTGCGTGATGCATCCCAAACCTCAGCCTCTCATTTACAGTCCAAGTCCTGCAGGGCAGTGGCTTATTTTATTTTATTTTACTTTGTTTTAATGCGTGTTTATAGTACTTTGAACGAGGGCCTCGATGCTGTTGAGGGCTTGGAGGCAGGCTGGAATGAAAACAGTGCATAACTGCAGATGATTCCTCGTTCAGATCCCACTTCCATTTCACGCTGACCTACATTTGTACTCTGCTGACATCCCGGTGTTTATTGTGATGTATTCCCCTGAAGTGCCTTCCATTCTCCTTTCAGGGTGAAAGGGACAGATTAGGCTAATGCTGGAGGTTTATGGCACTCTCTGAGTGCCCTTAACAGGAGTCCCATCAGTGTCACAAAGTGATGTGTGTGTGAAGTGAACGAAGCCTAATTAATGACCCCTCAGCCAGGCTGAAACCAAGCCCAAACCAGTGGGGATTAAGGAGAAAAATAAACTGTTCTGAAGTACTGCCACACTATTAGCATTCATTTAGCAGAAAAACACATTAGAATATTATTTTAATTGATGTATCCTAGTGAACTTCCACAGTCTTGAAAGAGAAACTGCGTAGCTGTCATCCCTTTGACAGTCTCTGGAAGTACATGGTGCCACTTTGGGAAATGTGTCCAATTCCCTTAAATCCTTTTCTGTCCTCTACACCCATAAATAATAATTCTTGCAGTCTCTGAGCAGACATACAATTTCTTCTGAAACAAAGGAAATTTTTTCCCCCCTGTTCTTAATCCATTCATAGCTTCTTACTAAAATAATAATTGATTGTCTGTATTGCTTTTATGAACAGTGTTAATGAATGTAGAGGGGCAAAATGAGACTTATTTTGCAAAACGTCAGGGCTGGAATGAAAAGGATGAGCGGAAACGTCTCTGAAATCGTTCAGGGCTGAGCAAAGCATTCATTTTTGTTTGACTGTTTTTCTTTATAATTGCATAATTAAAAAAAAAATGACAACATGAAGAAGGCTGTGTTCCTTCAACAGGAAACACGGGGGCATTGTGAGAGCAGCTGGCTGAGCCCAGCCTGAACTGGGAGCTGGAGAGAGCTGTCCCAGGTCTCTGGTACCCCACAGGGACACACAGGGACAGAGGTGACCGTAGTGCATTCACATCAGTGAATGCAGGAGCAAGCCATATGCAGGATTTGTAAAACATTTGAATAATCAACCTAATGAGCTGGAAGGCAGCAAGGACCATCACCTCTGTGCTTTCCTCTCTCTATATTTTCTGGTTTTTTGTTATGCACTCTGTCTTCTTCTACTTTGTCCAATAGAGTTGTTATATCCCAAGTGAAGAAAACTCTATAAATCATTTTAGGATTCCATTCAATAAGAAAAACTTTAATTGCAATGGAAAGCTGTCTGGATTAAGAGTTTTAGCATACAAATCTCTCTACAAAATTTTCTTTTCATCAACGAGTTAGAACTACACTTGGAAAACCTGGTTTAAATAATCTGTAGGGAGCTTCAAGCTTTTTAAAGGAAGATTTTTCATCTGAAAATATTTGTGGAGTTCTCTAAATAACTTTTTTTTTTTTTACCTTTACCATAATTTATTTCATATTAAGTTTTCAATTATTCATCTCTTATTATAAACTTGTAATTATGAGGTCAGAGTAGAGTATATTGAGTGCTTGGGGCAGATAGAGGAGCAGCATTGATGGGTTGTGGAGAGGAAGCCATTTTCCTCTGGGTAAATTGGTAAAAATAGCACATGGGAAACAAAACTTAAGGTCAACATGTAATTACTGAAGCACCAGTCAATTTATAGAAGATTTACTGCATAAGAGCTCTGACAGAATTGTGTGAACTCTTTATAGTAGTAGAAAATGGGAGTAAAAAAGTGCTTTGTGTGCAGTTTTTCTGGCATTTGCAATATTTAGCGTATTATGGTAATATCCATCTCTATAAGTTATAGTTTAGAAGAGGTGCTTTAAAGGCTATTGCAAATATATATTTTGTCTTTTCGTGAAACTTGCCTTGAATCCCGTCCTGGGGAGAACAGATCTATTTTTTCCCCTAATCTAGTTCATATATGGGAAAAGTCACTTTGGTTTGCTTAGTGAATTTGTGCGATTTTTAATGCCTTTTTCTTTTACTTGCAGTAATATTAGATTATAATAAAACTTCCTGAGCCCCAGTTCTAAAAACGTGTTTGAAGTCCGCTGAGTTTTCTGTTTGTTCCCACAGGACTGTGTTCAGAAGCTGAACCCGTAACCGATGTGTCACACAGCGAACCAGTTCAAGAGAGCCCTTTCCGTCCCCCTTCCCATTCCTTCTCCACTGTCTTCGACGAGGACAAGCCCATAGCCAGCAGTGGAACCTACAACTTGGACTTTGATAACATTGAGCTGGTCGATTCTCTCCATGCCTTAGGACTGAGCTCTGCAGAGCCGAAGAATCGTGACCCCAAAGCAAATGTCCGGAGAAAATCCACGGATTCGGTCCCGGTTTCCAAATCCACGTTGTCTCGCTCTCTCAGCCTGCAGGCCAGTGATTTCGATGGAGCATCTTACCTTGGCAACACTGAGACGTTAGCACCGTCAGCAGATGTGTACGGTACTGGTTCGAGCAGTGCTTCCAGTACCCTCAAGAGAACGAAAAAGCCCAGACCAGCTTCCTTAAAAAAGAAGCAGTCAGCCAAAAAACCTCTGGATGCTCCCCTGGTGAAGGAAACCCCGCAAGAACCACCTGAGCTTGACCAAGCAGCTTGTGAGGATAAAGCATCTGAGGTGAAAGCTGACTCAGCAAAGCCCGAATGTACTGAACCTTCCAAAATCTCTGCCGAGAAGGAGGAGGCCCCGCCTGTGCCTGAAGGATCCGACCCTTCGGATCCGGACCGTTTCGAAGGGATTAGTGCATTCAGCTCCGGAGGTGGCAAAGTGCAGAACTCTCCCCCTGGCAGCAGGAAAACGCTACCTCTGACAACGGCCCCCGAGGCCGTGGAGGTGACTCCGCCGGACACCGGGGGACAGGAGGACCCTCCCGTCAAAGGCCTTGCGGTGAGGCTGGAGTTCGATTATTCCGAGGAGAAAGGGGGGAGCGAAGAGCAGCAGGAGAGCACTCCTCCTCCCAAAAAAGCAGGGAAAAAGCCTGGTGCTAAAATGCCGCTACGGAGGCCAAAGACTAAAAAACCGGTGGAGAAGCTTGACAATGCCCCAACCACCCCGACCAAGTCGCCCGCTGATCCAAACGAAATCCCCATCACAAAAGGCTCTTACACTTTTGATATCGACAAGTGGGATGATCCCAATTTTAACCCCTTCTCATCCAGTTCAAAAATGCAGGAGTCGCCCAAACTGCCTCAACAAACGTACAGCTTCGAGCCGGACATGTGTGAGGACTCCATTGACCCTTTCAAGTCTTCTTCTAAGATAGCCAGCTCGCCCTCCAAATCTCCAGCTTCCTTCGAGATACCAGCCAGTGCCAACGAAACGAACGGAACGGAAGGGGACAGCCTGAACAAACCTGCCAAGAAGAAGAAGACGCCACTAAAAACGTAAGTTAAAGGGCAGAGGCATTTCTAGAATAGAAGCAGCACATTCCTCCCCCTGAGCACAGTTACACAGGATTTATGTTTGAATAGAGAGAGGGAGGAGGCCTTGGCTGGAGTCACACTGGGGGATTGTTCCTGCTCTCCCTCAGCCCATTTCCTCAATAATTTGATATTTCCAGAGCTACCAAGCCACATTAGGCAACTGCATTTTTTAAGTCTTTGGGCTCAGTGTAGTTTTGAACCTGGTTAAATTTTAATTTTGTCAGTTTCGTACCCAATTTTCTGTGACCTCATCCTGGGAGACTTCTGCTGTTTAAGATGATCAAAGTAATCACAGCAGCACAACTATTTTATGAATCATTGTTTTTGAGCGTGGGATGTGAAATAGTAAGGCAATGACAAATCTCGTATTGCAAACAGCAGAAAGATGGTTTTATCTAGTGACTTATGGTATTTAAAAGAAAATAACCTGAAACAGAAGAGTGCACTATTGAAATGTATTTTTTTTACATACACAACTAAAAAATGTGAAAAAATTCCTTTTTATGAGAGAGCTTATAACTGTGCAGAAAGTTTAACATCTGCGAAACTGCTACATGTTAGAGAAATATCCAGCCTTTAGGCACAGGTGACAAATTCCAGGATAAATTTTCTATGTTGCTGTTTTTAGATATTTGGTTAAAAACCTCTATGGCTGGTTGCTGATTTGCGTGTTGCTTTATCTGTTCAGATATGGTTATTTTGAGCTGGTGACCACTAAGTTTATATCCCAGATAGCTGAAATTGATCTCGTATGTGTATCTATAAGAAAGTATCTCAGTTCATGTTACTTTATGGTTTAAATGTTCGAGCTAGCTAACAAAAACGGGAGCAAAAAATTTAAATGCCAATTTCAGATAAGAAGATAACATGGTTAATGTAATGCAGTACAAAAGCTGACCTCCTGTACAGGGTGAGCTGGAGATTATTCAGATTTTTCTGAACAGCCTCCTGCCTTCTAAGCTTCTAATTCAAGTCCCTTGTCAGATTTGAGGAAGCTTGTGCCATTATTTTCTTCAGAGGGGCATTTCTGACTTAAGGCCACTGTGGAGTTGAGTTGTGTTCTTTGAGAGAGGAGCCTGTTTTTTTCTGATGTTGCTTCTTTTTGAGGTATACCTGAAATTTAGTGGTAAATGACACATTTTCCGAGCCTTCATTCCAAACTGGTTTGGTCCAAACCAAGAAGGTTTAAAAGTCTGACAGCAAGAGAGGAACAACTTGAATCTTACTGGGGAAGTGCAGAGGGGAACTTTATTATCACCAGATCCTTAAGTTTTTTAGCCAGCCAGAGTCTCCTTGTGTCTTCCAGTAGCTGGAGCTGACAGACCCCCAGTGTGGGCCTCTTGGGTTCTCCCATCTGCTTTGAATATTGGAAAGAATTCCAAAGTTATTAATTTAGGGGCAAAATGAGTTTACAAAGAGTTTGCTAAGCCACGTTTGTCCTTGGGAAAATCCATCACGGAAAAACCCTGTCCTAGAATCACAAAGTTCACTGCTGGTCTTTATCACGGTGGGGAAGTAAAGCTTCCCCAGCTCAGGGCTCACCAGTTCCTGGGTCAGGAGGGCTGCAGGAATTCCCAGCCCGTGCTTGGCACTGCTTTCACTGTGTTGTGTTGTGATTTGCTTGCTGCAGCCCCGTAACCTACTTCTGCAAGTGTTTTTTGGGTTTGTTTTTATGAAGACGAGACTGCATATTAATAACGCATTGCAGCCTGCAGCTGTGGTACTTTCTAGAAGAAAATTACCCTCAGGCTTGTTAGGGGATGCCAGGGAGGCAGTGGCAGGAGGTTTTATTGGCACTGTTGAGGGGTGCAGAAGTCAAACCCTGTGGACCAGTTTGGAAATGAGCTCTTCGTGTGGAAGGCAGTGGTTTCTAGATTAGAGGTGAGGAAGCCAGGCGTGAGTTTAAGCCTTTGCTAAGCTTGCACTGCTTTGAATCTGAGCCATGTGCTCAGTCTAACATGTTAAATCAATAAAAATAAGCCATTTTTGTTCTTGAATGAAACCTGTAGCAGTCTAAGCATTGACTTCCCTGTGAAAAGATGAGGTTTTTAGAAGAGATGTGAGCTCGACACAAATTGCCCTCTGGTCAGATACCTGAGTGCTGAGCTGTTCGGAGACAAATCACATTGCTCAGGTGATGCTGAGCAAAGAGCAGCTGATGCCTCCCCAGGGCCAGCTCAGTTAAGGGTAGCAAAAACAGGGAAGTGATGAGTAAAAATAGGGGTTTTGGAGAGACACTGCTTGTGCAGGCATTGCTCTGGAAGCTCTTGGATGGCTGGAGGCTGTTTAGAAATGGAAGGTGTCAGCTGTCGTGAGCATTGCACGTGAGGAGAGATGAGCAGAAGCTGCCAAGCTTATAAGTAAATGAAAACTTTCCTTAGCCTAAGCTGTTTGGCAAGGTTTGGTGCTGGGTTGGGGGAAACCAGTTTGCTCTGTCAGAACACAAGGTTAGGTTTTGGAGAGAACCAAACCAGCTGAGATTTAAAGAAATGGCATTTTCTATCCTGACCTGGGTAAATGGTTTGAAATGGTCAGGTAGCTTTTTCTGTGCTGTCACAACACATCAGCAAACATGACAAAACCTGGAATAAATGTGCCCTCTCCTTAAGCTTAGCTGCCATTCAAGAGCAGTTTTGCATCTCATATAATAACAAATACTGTGTTTTGAAAAGCAGGCAGGTGGCCTCCATCAGGGAAGGCAGGGACAGCTACTGTGTTGAAAGGAACTTAACTTGAAGGTGTCAGCTTTGAAAAATGTGTTTTGTAAGATGAAAGCGAGTCAAAAGTATGTAACATTGAACTGGAAAATATTGAAGGACTTGATGAATATTTTTTTTTCTCCTCATGTATTTCACAATAAAAAGTAGGGGTTAATATTATACAGGTAGAAAATATGCATGATACTTTTGCCTTAACACATTAACATTAACAGAGTATTTGTAGGTTAATCTTTTTTGTCAGTTCCTTCTGTCTGTCTCTCTTTTCTTTGTCTTATTTGTCTTAGGATGGTAGAAGATGTGATGTCTGTATGTTCTCTGTTGTAAGTAATTCTAAGCTAACAATTCAAATTTCCTCTTTGATTTATGGGCTTTTTAATTTTACTTATTTATTTTGCAGCATGATCAGTTATTATTCAGCATGAAGCTTTTATGTTAATGATTTCACTTCACTTGCACATATGAAAGCTATTTTAAGTAAGATGCCTGACTGTGAATGAGTTTGAGGAATCTGTTGCCTCATTTTCTGTTGCCTATCAAAGAAGTTCCTCATTTAAAAATGATAAAGATTTTGTATCCTTGAGCTAAAATATGAAAGTTTTATTTCTACCACTGAACAACGTTGTACAATCAATCCTTTGTAAATACTGCATAAAGTGCTTGTCCTTCTTAAAGGAAAAAGTTTTCCCAATTAATTCTGTCATCATAACTGGATAATTAATGGCATTGAACACACCAATATTCAGCTGCCCAATTTATTTTCCCCTCTAGATGTGGTATTGATTTACCCTCTGCCGATTGAAACCCACCATTAGAATTTCTAGTGTCAACCTTGCCATCATTGATCAGGGATGAGCTGGTGGGCAGTAATTTTTGCCACTGCATCTCAGTTCAAACATAAACCCTTTATCAGTGAGTTTGCTGTGGTATTTTTCTCCCTCTTGTAACTCGTAACATAAATGGTTTTGAATAACTCTGGCAATGTGCATCAAGAGAACGGAGAGAGAATTACTTTATTCCTGGTTAGAACATATTTTTAGCCAATTGTGAATAAACAAAAAGGCAACATTCGTAATTATCCACCCTCATGACATAATATATGTTCTTCATTCCTTTTGCTTGGTTGAAACCTGTGGGATTTTGGAGGGTTACAGTGTTCGTGCTCCCAAGTCTGCACTGGGAGGTGTCAAGGGAACTGGAAGCAGAATTGCCATATTTCTTGTTGTATTTGCTTTTAAAATGATCTGTTGTGCCCGTTTGTAATGACACAGCTCGTTCTGGCATCTGGGGAACAGCATCTGCCTCAGATGGTTTTATGTAGCTCATCTAAAGCAGGTTTTTTCTTCATGGTTTTTGGGGTCATTGGAGCTGAAGTTTATAACAGTTTTAATTCTCAGGTAAAGCTGTGGGTTAGGCCTAATTTTTGGATGTGAAACTGAAGCAGACAGAAGCTAAATCATTTCCACAGGGCCCTGGAGGGTGCCTGTGGTGGAGCAGGGATTTGAATTGCAGCCGAGCAGTAACTCTGCTCTCTGAATGTGTCAGGAGTTAGCATGAAAAATATGGCAATCCTGCTGCTCTCAGCTTTTGGGGAATCGAGGCCTGTTCCAAGTGCATGACAAAAATACATACCCATGGCATGTTTCTCTGTGGTGCTGCTGCCTAATGGATGGGATTTTAATGCAGAAGGGCTTACAGAGGTTGCATTGTCTGTGCCTGTCTCTTGCTAAATGTGAAATGACCTGATTCTTGCTGCTATTACTATATTGACAGTTTGAACTTTATTTTCAGTGATACATTTAGGGTGAAAAAGTCACCAAAAAGATCCCCACTGTCAGATCCTCCTTCTCAGGTAAAGTGCTGCCTTATTTTGATGCATGTAATTTATGTTCTTGAAGGGGCAAAAAGGGGGAAATTCGATTAATTTAATTGTGGAATTGGGCATTTAATAACAGAAGAGATTTTTGTAGAGGATGTATGCATATTGGTGTCCAAGTATAGCACATTGAGCTATAACCATAAGGCATTAACCTTTTGGTCTCTAGAAGTGTGTATATAACATAGATCTAGTATTTTCTCTGGGAATTCCAGTTAGAATATTAGCAAATGTACTTTGGAAAGCCCTGTGTTAAGATGGAGCAAGAATATGAATAAATATCTTCAGTAAGTTGTCTGCAAAACGAGACATCCTATCCACCCTGGAATGTCAAGATTAGAAAGCAAGAAACTAAATGCACCAAATTGGTGGGCTGGAAAGGAAATAGAAATAAACCAAGTGGGCTGATCTAGCAGGAACATGTGCTTGGATAGTTTGATTCCGTGTTGTAAACTGCTGGCAGGTGGTTTTCTTGGAAGAGAAGTTAACAAAAGCTGCTCTTCCACAAAGGCCTGGCTGCTTTGATGCGGCACAGCTCCTTCCACGCTGCTGTTCCTCTTCCTGTTATCCATCCTGCCCTTTTATTTGTGCTGCTTGACAGCGTAGAAGTGAAGAAAGGGGAAAGGGTTCATGACCTCATGGACCTACGAAGGTTTGCTCCTATGAGGGAAGCCTAAAAAGTCAGTTTTGGTAGTCAGAGACTTCAGTGATGGGTGATGTGTGCCACTTGTGTCAAGTGCCTAACAGGTTTAACAGCTCTGGATCTTCTTTCTTCCCTGTTATCAAAGCAGCTTTGCAATGCAAGTGTTTATCATCAAAGAGCTTAGTTATACTGGGAAAACTTGCTGCTGGTAGAGTTGGTATTTTCCATTAAGTATTTTACACAGGGCTGCAGCGGAGATTGCGGAATAAAAAAGATGGCTCTGGCGGTGCAAAGGAATTCAGAGATTGAGCTGTGCCATGTGTTAGTGAAAGATAATGGAATTAATTGGCTCCTGTTTGCTGCAGGATCCTACTCCACTGCCAACTCCAGAAACACCTCCTGTCATCTCCACGGTGGTTCATGCCACGGACGAGGAGAAGCTGGCGTCCTCTGTGACGGGTCAGAAGTGGACCTGCATGACCGTGGACCTGAACACGGACAAGCAGGACTACCCACAGCCCTCTGACCTGTCCACCTTCGTCAACGAGACCAAGTTCAGCTCTCCCACAGAGGGTACTGCCTGCTGCAGCCAGGGGGATGTTTGCTGAGAGAGGGGGTTTGGTTTGGCCGAGGATGTTGGCCTGTGCTCTGCTGAATGCAGACTCCTATTGGGGAACCCTAAAAAAGATGCTCTCTGGGTCATTCTGGGGAACATGGCAATTATGGGGAGCTGAATGTAACACCCCAGTGGTCCAACCTTGAGTTTTCAGGAAAGAAAATATGCTTAAAGGGAAATGAGAGGGGCCTTCAGAGAAAGGCTTTTCCTTCCTTTGTGTGATTAATTGTTCTTCTCCGTGTGCATGGTGTTCTCTCAGTGCCTTCACAGGAGACTGGGGTCTGATGCTGCTCCAGAGTCCCTGAACTATTGATTCTGCCTGAGCCTGTTCCTTAACCTGCATGGGAGAAGGTCCCATGTTAAAATTCTGCTCAAAATTCCTGTATTGCATTAATACCCTTAGCATGCCATCTCTCCTCCAGCGTCCTGGGCTCCAGGTACCTTTATGCATAAAAATGTCCAGGATATCCCCTGCATAAGATAGTTACCATTCATATTTCCAGATAAAATTCCCTACTAGATCAGCCTGTTAATGTTTTTCCTGCCATACCTTCCTATGAGCAGTTGAGAGCCAAAGCTGGAAGTTTCTGTTTAGAGAACTGTCATTCCAGGTCTGTGAAATGTGGAAGAGACAGAATTAAGAAAATTTGTGTGTGGCCTTCCTTGGGGCTACCAGAGGGAATTCTGCTTTGCAACATCTGCTGCAAAGGCAGATGTTCAGCTTTGTGGGTGGGAAGAATGTTTGAGTTTAACTTGGCTTGAACTTTTTCTTCTTGATCAGAATTCATTTTTTCCTCCTAACCTTTCAGTCCCTGTCCCAGTCTACCATTAAATCTACTTTATGCCATTTTAGGCTGGGTCTAAATTTATGACTGATTAAGAACTGCTAAACTTTTAGGTCAAGGTGTTTGACATCAAAAAGCAACAACAGTCACAGTGCTTTTGTTCATGTGCACGTGCTTGTGTGCCCTAGGCTTTTTGGAAATCTGTTGGGTCTTCTTCTGAACAGATAAGTATTTCAGTCTGGATGAATTCATTTGGCTTTATTGTCAAATTATACATTTTAGACATTGACTTCCCTGTATTTGTATTTAAAGAAATAACTTAAAGAAACACTTTTTAGAAAATAAGCCCCCCTAAATCTGGGGAAATGGAAACTATATGGAAGGAAGTGGAACAAAAGAATAGTGAGAGACACTCTGAAGCAATCATTTTAGCTTTCAAAGTGGGTAGAAGAAAGTGAGCAAAGCTCCTAATTAAATGGTAATTGTCTTGTCTCATGTGTGCTGCATGGTACAGTCAGGGTTTCAGATTACACGCTCGTTATGATCAACAATGCTTCCTCTTTTCACATCTCTTAAAAATAATACTTTTTTCCCCTTGACAGTCTTGCCCCTGCAGCTTTGAGAAATTTCTGAGTAATTTGAGGGCTGTTTCTCAGCGCAGATATTTTTACCTCTCCCAGCCACCCGTGTAAGTGTTACCCTGTAACCTAACACTGCTTTGGTACAGATACAGCCCAGCTCCAGCCCTCATCTGTTTCAGGCACTGCCTATAGCTGCTGCCATTTTCCTGTTGCACAGACCCGAAATAAGCCGTAATTATTAGCAGAAAATTCTGATGTAATCTTGCAGCTATTTGTAGGAGGAGTTGGAGGACATCACTTAGTAAGTCCATTGTACGTGTTTATAAAAGATAATTATCTTGCTTCGTGGGATATCCTGGGCTTTTCTAATTTTGAGTGTATAGAGATAACCAGAGCCTGAGATTTTGGAGGTAAGATGATGTCTGAGAGGAGAGGAGAGAGAGGAATTATGCTGGAGACTCCTGAGAGCAGTGAGACGAAACAAACTGCGTTTAGCCAGCCGCATTATTCCTTTTGTTTCTACTTGGACTATTTCCATCTGTGTCCTGCCTTCTATTTTTTTTTCCCCAGCAGTAAAGTTAAATGTGTGTTGTCCCAGCAGTCAGTTTGGAGGGGATTGCAGAGCTGCTGGCAGTGCTGCAGGCAGGTGGAGGATCCCCGTGGCTGTGCCAGCAGAGGACAGTGCCGGAACGTCTGCTGCCCGTGAGCCTGCCCGGGCGCTCAGGGATTGCTCTCTGGAGCAGAAAGCTGCTCCATAAACGCTCCTGATGCACCTCACGGGGCTGCCTGGAGATATATGGGGGACAGAAAGGCAGTTTCTCAACGCTGGCTGCTGTTACCTGGGGTTTCAGGCTTTCTCCTGCAGTTCAGCTCCTCGTAGGGGGTTTGAATACATCCTTCCAGTTTGGGTTTTGCTGTCACTGGGAGGAAAAGTGAGTGAGAAAGGATATTGCTGGTATGTGACACCAGGAGGTTGTCCATCTTGCCTGGCTCCCTATTACCATTAAAAAACACATGGTGTTAGGAATTTAAACGTGAGGAGCCTGCTATTATAGCTTTCTCTTCACTTACAAGTTTTACTGTGAATATCCCCAACAAGTACTGAGAGTTGGTGGCTCTTCCTCTTCAGTGGTTGTTTGACAAAAGACATAACTTGTGGAATTACAGTCCTTGTGCACTGCTTTTTATTATTAAAAAACAAAAATCAAGCATTGTAAAATCACCTTGAACCCTCTAAAACTTTTTTAATCAACAAAACAGGCAAGAGATTACCTTCAGGGTTGTTTGTTTTTAAATATCAAACATTTTAATGGTGGTTATCATCTTCCTAATGCAAGCACTACTTTTCAAAAGCTGCCCAAATCTAGATGGATTTTAGCACGATTTAATCGTAATGCACGCGCTAGTGTGCATTTCCTTATGATTTATTTATGATGGAAATCAAATTATGCAAGTGGTTTATTGAATTAAGTCATGGAAATAGAGTAAAGTACAGCATTTGGACAAATTAATGATGCTTTTAATTGTTAAATTAAGCTGTCACTGTAGGAAGTTTGCTTTTATTTGAGTGCAGGAAGGTGTGATCTCTTTTCCTGTGTTAGATCTCTCTGCTGCTGTATCAGCTACTGGGTGACCATGGATTGGGAAGAAATGTGGTTATTCCCTCCGGTGTAATGGTGAGATTAGAAGCAGAGAAGCAGTAAAGATTTACATTTTTATTAAATTTTAGACTTAGGGTTCTTTGTAAATCTTCCTGCCTTAGACTCTTTCCCTGAAAATAAAATGTGAGAACAGCCCAGTAACTGGGCTAGTGACTCACCCCTGGTCCATGAGCATTCAGGTATTTTAGGTGTCTTTTTCTTAAGTGATACCACAGTAGTTGGTTGTAATTAAGAATTGTATGATAAACATGAAGAAATAGAAAATAATTAATTTCTCCTCAACAGCTGTTAAAATCTTTTTTTTTTTAAGGAAACTGGCATCAGCACTGCCAATTATTGAAAAAATGTGTTTTCTGTGATAAGATAACATGATAGGTTCAAGTTGTCTGTACTCTGAAATTACTCTGAAACTTTCTTAATATCCTGGTCCCTGAGGCAAATTGAAAAGCTGATTTTCTTCTGGCAAGCTGATTTGCCTGAAATGTGTCATAGGTTCATTGTTGAAAATCAGTGAACATCAATGCACCTTCTGTTTTCTCTCTGTATTTCCTATTTTTAATATGTCATAGGAAAGTATTCAGCAGAGTGGGAGTGGCCCTTGTCAATGAGAAGAGATCTCCTTTCCTTCTGCAAAAATCATGTCATGGCATGTATTAACACCTCTTTTTCTTGTTTCTGTTGCAGAATTGGAATATGGCAACTCATATGAAATAGAATATATGGAGAAAATAGGCTCCTCTGTGCCTGTAAGTTCTCCCTTCCATTTCCATTCATTTGCATTCCCTGGTCATAATATATTATCCTGATAATGCCCTCAGCTTCAGCAGCCTTGAAATTAATTATAATGTGCCTGCAGCAGATTTGCAAAACCAGTTCCTTGAAATTGGCATAACTGGGGTAAATTGCCTGTGCTTTTTTGTCCTGTGTCCTGTAAAGCTTGTTCCATTTTATGTTTTTATTTTTAAGCTAGCATCATTGTAGTTCTTTCAGGAGATTCAAAACCAGTCAGTGTTTCCAGCAGTGCAGAATGCAGAGCTGTCTCCACCAACTATTGAACTATTTAAGAAACTGAGAGTAAAACTTCGAAGAAGCTGGAGGGAATCAGGAGAGAAACAGAAGTAGTGTGAAGTATGGCATGCAGCACTATATGTTATCAGTTGAATCACCTTATTTCTTTTTAATCATGGATTTCATAGCTTGACTGGATCCAGTGAGGGGATATCCACTGGGGAAGTTAGGAAAATCAAGCATGTAGGCCAGGTACTTAAACAATGAGAATTTTCAATGGATATTTTAATAACACTCTCAGCCATGGGATGCTTCCTGCCTGACAGGACCAGAGAAATCTGATTAACCCCAAACTGGGAGAAGAAGAGCCACTACAAAGAGTGCCCTGTTTAGGTTTTGTTCTTTAATGGTTTCTTCCTGAAAGGCTCCATCTCAGTATCAGCATTACAACCCTGCATTATTAGTTTTCTGTCAACTCATTTGCTCACTAAAGGCTTCAGTGACCTGAATTAGCTCCAATGGAGAATGGTTGAATTGCTTAATGAGTTTCTCTTTCCCTGTCCCCAGCAGGATGATAGCACCCCGAAGAAGCAGTCCTTGTACCTAATGTTTGATGCACAGCAGGAGAGCCCAGTGAAATCACCTCCCATCAGATTGTCTGACTCCACAACTCCCTGCTCAGGGTAGGTCACTGTGAGCACTGGGAAGGGGTGTCAGGGGAGTGGGTTACCCTCAGAGCACGTACACAGGCACTTCTTCCTCCCTCTGCCTCTGTGTTGCCAAGTTATTTGTTTAAAAATAGATTCCCATCTGTGTACACATATGATAGAGAGCAGAGGGCAAAGATACACAAGTTTTGTGAGGGAATGAGGACGTGTATTTCTCCTTCACATTCGAACTAAATAGTCACAGTGGCAACTGTTTCACTGGACAGTGGCCTCCTACTTAAAGCTTTTTCCTCAGATACTGAGGCAATTTTCATGTTAATCTAGAAATCTGTTAATTGCAGTTTTTCACTCGGCTTTTCCTGGATACATTTTCTGAACAAGGACTCTTGTTCATAAGACCAGGATGTGGGAGTTGTGTTTACTTCCAATAATTTTGCTTGTCAAGGACATCTGTCCTTGTTAGCAAGAGTTGTGTTTTGGGAGAGAGATAGGTCACAGTGAGAAAGGGCTGAAAAGGCAAGTGAGAGATGTTGAAGGAATGTGTAATTTCTGATGGAACTGATTTTATTTATAGAGGCCTCCAGTGTATTGTTTTGAAAGGATATTGCAAAGTTTTGAGATACAATGATGTAAAATTGAGTTGAAACAATGTGTGTGTATATATATATATATATGTATGTATTTATATGTTTGTATACACATGAAAGTGGTGAAGAGGGCTTGCTCAGCTGTTACCAGAAGCAGAATTGTGAAGGCCTTGTGCTCCACCTTGAAAACTTGTACACAATCTTTTTCCAGGTCAAGTTTTGAAGACCCTGAAGCCCAACAGTCCTCTGGCATGAAAATCCCACACCCAGCTTCCCGAGTCCTGGCTGCCAGCCAAGAGGCTCTCCTGCAGTCCCCTGACAAGGCCAAGCAGAAAGACCTAGAGCCCATGACTCTAGGAACAACTCCAGAGGCTATAGAAATAGTAAGTCCTGGATGATAAGAGTTTGGGAATCATTTTCCTGCAGAAATTTTGCTTTTGGCCTGAACAACTTGGGCAAAATCTCTGTTGCTTATTCAGTCTCGTCTTTACCTTTCAGACATCTCCTGAAGACTCCTTTGTCTCTGCTGATGCTCTTCTCAATAGGATATCTAAGAAAGCCTCAATATGTGATCAGCCTGAATATCTAGATCCTGACTTAGCAGAAAAGAACCCCCCAGTATTTGCTCAGAAACTTCAGGTTCGTAGCAGAAATATAAATGTCACTTTTCTTTCTGTTTGTCCATACACAGGCAGAGGAATGCTTTGCTTCATCTGAAAGGGGTGGAGGGGATGTGGAAAAGAATTAAAATACTTATTTGATTCTTCTCAAAGTAACTCTGCCCTTTCAAAGACTTAAGGAACAAAGATATTTTCACTTAACTCATGTAATTCATGTAATACATGAACTTAAATTTCATCAAAACCTATCCTGTACTCCTAACATACGTATTTTCCAGAAGTCTTTAAAAAGCAAATTTTTTTAAGCTTGAACACAGGACTTCATGTGTGGAGAGTTGTCTTGACACCTGGCCTTAGTGCAAAGATTCATTTTTTGAGATTTAGGACCTAATTCTGCTGAAATGAAAATAAGGCTTTATTTTTCTAGAAATCTCTCCAATGCAGAATTTGGCATGGTTTCTTCTAGGAAAAGCAAATTGATCTGCAGACCAGTTGTGTATGTCAGGACATATTTTCTGGAATATTTCTAGTGATATTTTAAGCAAAGGTTGAATTGAGACCAGCATGTGGCATAAATTCACATAAAATGGAAATGACAGGGGACGAGTCTGTGATAAAACAACTTTAGCTTCAGATAACCTTTCTTTTACATGAAGTATTGTTCATACTGATCACCTAACGAAAGTTATTTGTCTGTACAGCTACCTCAAAACTAATCAACCCCTGGAGTTTTGTCCTCATCATGAGAGGAATTTGGGGTGCATTTGTCACCCAGGAATTGTCTGAATTACCCGTTAGAACCTAACATTTCATGTTTGAGTGCATCAAACATTTTTACCATGTTCTCACCACATTTTTCTCCCCGTGGGGGCCTCCCCACTGACCCCTTTGACAGGAGGAGTTAGAGTTTGCTGCCATGAGGATAGAAGCGCTGAAGTTAGCCAGGCAGATTGCCCTCTCCTCTTTGCGCTCCAAGGTACCCGGTTTGTGCCTGCCCTGTGTGTGTGAGTGTGCCCGGCCTGGGGAGCAGAGTGCTGCTTTCCCTGCAGCAGGGACTGGGGCTCCCCGGGCCCTGGGGGGACACCAGGAGCATGCTGGCAGCACAGCTGGCACAGAAACGCTGCCACCCGCCCCACTCACACCCCAATTAACCACAGGCGAGAAGCAGCAGCCTTCCTTCCGCAGCAGATGGATTCTGCAGCCCAGGTTTGTCATTTCTCTGCAGCAAGATTTGTCCTGAAATATTTGATGGTGAGGAATACCAGGCCATAAGGACATTTTGTCTTTCATTGGTATTTTCAGCTTGAAGTCAGACATCTTTGACCCTCAAAGTTTAGAAGTGAGGAATTCAGTCAGCCTTGCCTTCAGGCATCTGAAGAAAGGGACTGCAGCAGGGTTGGAAGGGCTACAGAGCTCCCAAGGCAAAAAGGCCTCCCACCATCAATGTGTCTTTATGAATAAAGATCTAAATCTTATTTTTTTGGTTGCTACTTCCAGGTCATGCTGGCTAGTTGTGCCTCAGAGTGATGCTTTGCACTGCTGTGGGGATGCACATGGAACTCACTGTGTTTGGAAAGCCAAAAAAGTCATTCCATAAATGTTAGTGGCTTTCTTGGGAACGGGTATCAGCTGCTTGGGACTCTGAGGGGATGGCAGTGTCCTGCTGCAGTGAGACATTTCATTCCAAATGAGGGAGAATGTACTTCTCCAGTGACCTTTCCTCCTCTTGTACTGTCCATTAATAAGTCAGCAGAAAGCCTTTTGCCCAATCCTAAATTGTTTGGAGTTCATTGCATCACAACACCATTTGGGCTGGTTACAGGGTAGGATTTCTTGGTGCTTTTTGGATCAGTTGTTAAGCCGCTATTTCGTAAAAGTAAAGATTTTTTTTTTTTTAAGGTTAACTGTGCACTTCTGAAAAAGCAATTATCATATTTGATTTATTTCACATACCTGAAATAGCCCACAAGCCACCTTGTTTCTGTTGTGCACATACATTTACTAAGGTAAACACATTCCTCTCAGATTGAAGAGTATTTTAGAGTATGCGGCTACAATCTTGTATTTAATTAAGAAAAAGATGCTGTTGTCTTCATTAGAAGGACTAACCAGGCTGAAACTAACAATAAGGAACATAAAGAACAAGGGAAAAAAAACAAAAGTAATTTTCCTGTATGACTGTGTCCCCTTGCTCTGCTGCCCTGAATGTCAGGTGTTGGAAGAGAATGAGGTGGGATCCTCTCTAGATCCTCTGCACCTCTTTATTCTCTCCCAGGCTCCTTGTCCTCCCAACGCTTTGCTGGAACATGCAGGATTCAGGCCCTCCAGCACCAGGGAAACACCCAAGATGAATTACACAGTAATACACAGATGGTCCTCACGGGTTATACAAAAAACTTCTGTTAAAAAATCTGCATTTTTGGAACCAGCCCGTGATTGAGAAACTCAAAAATTGTACTATTTTAGACTGAAGAGAATGGTTTTGTGTGTTTGTGAATACTTAGGAGTAACCCAGGGAAGATTCTGAGCTGGAGAAATGTTATAGAATGTGAAGTTACATTTGAAAGATGCTGTGCAACATCATCACAGCATCCTCTTTTATCTAGAACAAGTTTTGAACTCCTTCAAACTTAGAAATGGGAGATGGATTTCATGTGACTTCTTAGAAAATGTCATTAATCTGTGTAACAAAGACAAGAAAATGATAAGCAGAGGTGAGGAAACAGGCAAAACTCCCCCCTCTGACAGAGAGTTGGCAGCAGGTTGATGATGACAAAGCCCTGAGTTGGTCCAGTCACATCAGTGCTTGTGGACAAATGCCACAGGTGTCATGTTAGGCTGGGAAGGACTTTTGTCCTTGTGTAACTTTGCTATTTCAGTGGGAGGCTGCTGGTGTTAAATTAGCCTCCGGTGACACCCCTTGTGACCTACAATGACTGATGGCCTGGATTAAGTAGAATAGAAACCAGCAGATGACTGCAGTGACTTAAATTTGGATGCTCCTGGCAGAATTCCCTTCTGGATGGCTGGCCTCTGTTCTTTTCTGGGCGCTGTATAATTACATTTAACATTTGCTAAACCATTACAGGATGGATAACCAAGAATAGGGTGATAAATAAAGGCAGAAGCACTTGTTATGACAAATTAGATCACCTAAAATAAAAGATTAAATATAAGCATTTTGTGCTAGCACTAGGAGTGAGAATAAGGATGTGCAGTTTGTTGTTCTCAGGCAGAGGGAAGTTATTTGGCCATTCCCAAAATTCTTACCATAGACTTCAACAGCAGCAGGACCAGTCACCTGCTTTTACATTGCCAAATATTTCTGTCTTCCAGCATTGAGGTGAATTAACACTTTCTATTGAACAGTCTCCATTTGGATGTCGTGAGGTGATTTTTTAATAGGTGCAGCTCAAGTAGGATTTGTGTCCAGCACCCTGTGGCTGCTGAGGTGATGGAGAGTTGGGTGCTGAAGTAGGATCCAAGGAAAAGAACTGAAAGGAAAGGCATGGGCAAAAATGGGATTAGTGCATCACAGCCTTGGAGTCTCTCATGGCAGTGAAGGAGGAATATTTCCTTCCAGCAGCAATGCCATTGATTTCAGCAAAACTTTACAGATAGAAGACTTCTGCTTGGGTTTTACTTGCCTTTCCATGTGTTTGCAAGCACAAGTAGGTCTCACTTTGCCTGCATTGATGTGTCTGCTCACACATGAGTTAATTACAGAGTCCATCATTCCGTGCACACCCAGGCAGCATTTCAGTGCTTGGAAAGGGCAGCCTCATTTCCAGCAGGGCTAAACACACATCCCTCTAACTGCTATGATAAAAACTAGTCTTCATTTTCATTCCATTTCTCTATTTTCTTCCACTTTGACCTCCTGCAAGTGAGATAACTGCAGCTGGTTAATAGATGTGCATTTGTTCCCCTTCTGGTCAGATTTCTGGTTTCTGTGAAAAGTGCTGGGGAGAGGAGAAGCGTGTTGAGCTCTCAAATATTTACACTAAGATTGCAGTGACCTACATTTTGTAGTAATTCCCCTGAAGACTCTAATCTTTCTGTGCAAGGTTTAGTGACTTACAAATCCCTGCGCTGATTATTACCCCAATTAACTGCTTACCTTCTCAGCAATTAGGTGTTAAAGCATTATTATTGGGTTATTTTGGGTAATGCCATCATCCTGTTGGTCAGGTTCTGTTGTTTTCTCGGGGCAGGAGTATTTTGCAGGCAGCAAATAACAGTTGCTGAGTTATGCATCAGTTAGGAACTGTGTAAATTTGGCTTTTGAAGTAAAACCATGGTTTTACTTAATGGTTACTTCTGCCAGAGAGCTCAGCTGGGACTTGTGCAGGGTTTTCCAGCGTTAGGGCAGTACTGGTTGGACCACTGCCACAAGCATTTCTGCTCAGGGGTTAAATTCCAGGAGTTTTTATAGTAATTTTTGGAAATTTTAAGCAGTTTTGCATGTCATTATTGCTGTTGTTTTGTACAGTTTACTCAAATGCAAAGAGAACTAGAGGAAACATAACTGTATTAATGAGGTGTTGTGCACTATATAAAAATACCTATAAGTATGTATTAAATGCTTTAAATGTCTTTTTCTTTAAAAATTGTCATCCTCCCAGCAGTTACTTCGACGTGTTTTTATATGAGCTTGAGGAAATTCGTGGAGTTTTTGGCACAATGGATATTTTCCAGCAATCTCTTTATGAGATCCAGCAAATTAAGCTGCAGGAGGCTTTTGAAATGTGACAGATGCAGTTCAACAGATCGATCTGAGGGATGGCCTTTCTTTGGAGGACAGCTTTGATGATCTAATGGCTCTATTTTATCTCTCAGTTATTCTTGCCTTGTGATTGAGGAGGGACTAAAGCACATTTTTTATATTTATGCATTTACAGAGAGATCTGAGCTTGTGTCCCAGGTGTATTTTTTCCTATTTAATTGTTGTACATTGGGAGATATTTTTAAGAGCACGGGCTATGCAGTTTTGATAGATCTTGGAATGCTTTTTCTCTGGTAGGAAAATCTATGGGGTTTGAGGTTGTACCTCCTAATTCTGCTGGAATTGATCATTATTTTGGGTGTTCATGTTAAAGGTAGAAAAAACAGAGAAGGGGATATCCTGCTCCATGAATCCTGGAAGTAAGAGTCAATTGACTCCCAGGTTTAGAAACAAAAAGTACCAAGCAAATTAGTGAGGGTCTCCTATAAATGAAGATGCAGTGAGGTGTTCTGTAAGTACTGTTTAGGTTATTCTTGCTCTAATTAAATTTTCTTGCCTAGTCTTTTAGTGTTGTTAGTGTTTCTTCGTGTTCCCTACAGATGTGATATCCACAACATCTGCTCCTGTGTGCGTTGTATACAATTTTTAATACAGCTTCTTCAGTCAGGTGTGATATGAGAACTCACAAGGGATTACAACAAAATTAACAGTGGGTTTGGATCCTTTCTGTGATCCTGGGCAGTGAGAGAAGAACTCCGAGGAAATGAATGTTTTATGGAGTAGCATCTGGCAAAATTTCCTTTACCAGTGTTGAGACAAGAATATGTGATGTTGAAATTAATGAGGACTGAACCTTCATCCAGACATTATGTACTCCCTTTCACATTTCCATGCTTCAATCAGTAGAGTATGACTCTGCTACTTTGTTTAAAAAAAAATCTGAACAAAACAACTAAAACAAAACCATGGCACCCTCTTTTGCAATAAAATATAAGAAAATATTTTTTTTCTCTTTTATGTAAAAAAGTAATTGAAAAACTCTTGATTACTACTCTTAATTATTGCAGATAAAAGCTAAAGACTTAGGTACTGCATTAGTGAACTCGAGGGAACAGAATATACTGTTTTGTGTACAAAGTTAACAAGCAAATGGGAAAAATACAATATCCCCTTTTCAGCAGCGAAGAAATGCTACACTGGGAAAACAGGATGTGAATATCCATTTCCATCAGTGGATGGAAAAAGGCATTGATCAACCTGACTTTCCTCCCTACTCATGGTCCAGCCCTCTCTGTGGCTTCCTGTGGACTTGGTGGAGGGGGCTTGGCAGTGCCCAGAGGAGCTGTGGCTGCCCCTGGATCCCTGGCAGTGCCCAAGGCCAGGCTGGATGGGGCTTGGAGCAGCCTGGGACAGTGGAATGTGTCCCTGCCCATGGCAGGGGGTGGAATGGGATGAGCTTTAAGGTCCCTTCCAACCCAAACCATTCTGAGGTCCTATGAACTATCCTTTGTAACATCCTTGGTTTTAATGCGCTGTAGCTTGGGTTGTTTGCATCGAAAGTCGTTTGTGAGACATCTCCTGCATCTCAGTGTCACGTACCTGTTCTTTGCTCTCCTCATTTCACATGCTGCTCTCCCCTCTTTAATCTGGGCTGCTGACGTGAGCAAATTTGACAGCTGCAAAAAAAGCCTCATTTAACTGACTAATCGCATGCTGGACACCAGTGGGGCAGCAGCCTCAGTGCATATTCACACTTTCCACGTGGTGTTCTCTGTGATAGGCACCATGTATTGACAGGTCAGACCTAAGAAAGTGAGCTGTCCTCTCACTTCTGGTTTCTTGATTTATTTTTATGGAAGCAGGATTCCCCTTAACAAGCTGTCTGCCTTCAAATCTGATTCCTTCTGCTGATGTGCATTTCTTGTGGATGTTTTGGTGAAAAGCAGTACGTTTTCTAAGAGAAGAGTTTAAAATATTTATGGCAGTGCTGTCTTTATTTTCTCTCTATAAGGGTAATGAGGCCCTTTTGGTGCTTCTTAGGGATCTTAAATGTGTATTTTATGATTGCTGAATTCAGAGCTGCTTGTCAGTGTTACTGCTGTTGTTAATTTAGAGGTGCACAGAACTCTAGTCCTAGCACCACACCCAGAAAACATGAGCTAAACACCTATTTAATGGTTCATTTCTTTGTGTTTAAAAAAACAAACACACAGAGAGAACCTGCTATCCCAGCAGATGTTTCCATCTCCAAAAGTGCACTGTACTCCCGCATCGGCGCCTCGGATGCAGAGAGCACCACGGCTCTGCTCTACCCCCAGCAGGACTTGGACTCTGCACTGCGGCTCGCCAGAGCAGAGGTAATTGTCTCCAGGATCTGGGAAGGGAGAATCCTGCCCCTTGTTGTTCCCTTCTTTCCTGTTTTCTCCCAAATGCTTTATGTTGTTGACCACTTGTTCTGTTCTTGGAACCATCCTCAGCCATGATAAATCAAAAGGTGCTGCACTGCAAGTTTTACTTGTTTTACCAAAGTGAAAAGCAGATTTGATATAAAAATAAATCTTCATGATTTTAAACCTCAGGTGTATTCTGTGTATCTTAACATTGCTATATAATTATATAAAAATGGTAAGATGCTTGAAATAGGAGTAAAATGATGTATTTTAGAAATCTGTGTATCATATTAGTCTGGCTAGTAATAGCAATTAAAAGATGGGTATAATCCACTGAGGTTTTTCCCCTTTGTTTTCTCTGTTTCAGATTGTGGCCAAGGAAAGGGAAGTATCTGAGTGGAAGGAGAAATATGAAGAAAGCAGAAGGGAAGTGATGGAGATGAGGTGAGTTATTAACCCGATCACTGTCAGAGAGTCTCATCTCAGCCTGTGGGTAGTACCCAGGGTACCATGCTGATACAGTTGTTTTGCTTAGCTGAATTTGCTTCATTATTTTTAACTTCAGGCTTTGGGTTGATGCTGAACTGATACTTAGTCTTTTCTCTGTATGGTGGGCACCCCTGTTCAGGGTAATCATTGAAAACTTCTGTGTTGCTAATGCCGTTCACCCCCTCAGAATACTGAAATAGGAGAGGTTTTACTCAAGGTCCCTGTTCGGGGAGGATTTCCTCTGGATTGTGTGTGAATTCTCTCACAGATTGCACAGTGAGGTTCCTGTTGCAGACTGGGTGAGGTGCCTGCAGAGCTGGCAGGGGAATGCACAAAGCAGTGTTAAATTCACTCTCCACAAGTAATTCTGCTTGGAAAAAGGAAATAATGTAGGAAAGAATGTGCAGGTTTGCAGATAGTTACGAGTCATGCAGGCTCCCTCCAGGACATCAGTGTAAATGGGTGTTTAACAATAAAAATCAAACCACAGTGTCAGTAGAAAAGCATTTCTTGTAAAGGAACCACTCTGAATGTTGGCTTTTAAGGAGATTCTACACCCTTTTCTTTGAGCTAAGATGATTTTTTAATTACTGCACACACTAAGGTTGATTTTAGTTAAGCAATAGTTCTCTTGGCCTTTGCCCTCTTGTTCCATTTGAGAGCTGACAGAAGGACCCTGAGCTTTTCAGTTTGTTCTGGTTGTATCTATTCTGTTTTACTTCTCTTGCAAACCTGCCTCTATTAAATTAAATATCTGTATACTGGCACATGGTTTGACCTTCCTTTCCAGCCCAGGTCCAACACTTGCAAGGATGACAACAAAATCCCTGTAGTGGATGATGTGAGCAGTGCTGCTCAAAGGAGCACTGATGCTTCTCATTCAGTCAGTTGAAAGGTTCAGCTTTTCTCTTTTTTGCAGCTGGTAGGACCATAAGACAGACAAAGCAATGAGCTTGGCCTGCTCATTGATCTGAGTCTGAGAAAGTCATCAATTGCAAGAGAGAATGTATAAAATACTTCATGGAGTCTTTAAAGCTTATTATTTTCTACCTTCAAAAACCAGAAAAAATGGTCCCCCCTCTTAACTCATAAATAAAAGGAAACTGTCAGATTATTTTAGCATCTCTCCTTTAAGTAATAATTCATACAATCACTTCTGAGACTGAATTTTCTCTAAAATCCCTTCTGTTCTAGCACCAGCTTCTTCCCAAAATGAAGAGTCTCAGTGATTTAAAGCTAAACTCTCTATCTAGTGATGACCTACATAAGCAATTGCTGCTTATATCCAGGAAAACTGTACTCAGGGAGGGAGAGTAGAAGGGAACTGTAGTGCAGAGCTCCACAAACCCTTGCATGGATGCCAGGAATTGCACATGGCAGATTGGAATAGTGGCAGCACAGGGCTCTGAGCCAAAGCATCTTAAGAGAAGCATCTGCAAAAAGCAAGGGCAGCCTCTTTATTTCTTTTTTGCCACCTCCCAGTGCCCAGCTGAGTTCTCTCACCTCCCTTGTGCTCTGTTGGGAAGGGGAACAAAGCCCTGGCATAGCCCTGAAATGCTTAATGAGGAGCAACAGAACGAGTGGCTGCGAGCAGTCAAACCGAGGGAGCAAAACAAGGAGGGCACAGAATGAGGGATTGTAAGGAATGTCTCAGTGTGCAGCTCACACTCGAGTGTGGTGTTTGCTCTGTTCTGTGTCGGGGTGCACGTGTCTGCTGGCTGCCAGTGGGCACTGCCAGCCTTTTCCCTCATGGAAGGAGAGCCGGGGGTGACACAGAGCAGCTGGCACACCGTGGATCTGCACCTTCATCTTCCACACTGTAGTTTGCTTGTGTATGTCTCCACCCTCCATAAAGTCTGATTTGAGAAAAAAAAAAAACAACACAATAACCAAGCCAAATTTCCCACAGGCACATGCCTGGAACGCGTGGATGGAAAGAAAAAATCTGGCTAATACTGTCACAAAATGATAAATACGCATATGTGCACAAAGAAAGATTTCTCTTGGAAGTTTAAATGTTCAAGCAGTCCATGTGTGGTAAATCAGAGATCCAGCAATGAGATATGACATAATGATAAGCAGGGAGTGAAGGGATTGTTTAGAGTTGCAGGCACAAAAGCATCACTTCCCAGAGAAGAGGCAGTGCTTCTGTACCTGTGTCCTGTATACTGTAGCTGGAATATCCTGAATTCATCTGAATTTCCAGGAAAACATCAGTCTGGAGGAAATTCCACTCCGGAGAACAGAAGCCAATACAGGAAGGTTTAATAATGCAGTAGCTATTGAAAAGCTAAACCACAGTGGGCTGCACCATAATGCAAGAGTCTAACCAGAGGCAGGCAAGAAATACTTAATCATGGTTATTTGGAGGTCTGACTGATTACGACTCTGTGAGGGGAGTCAAGCTGATGACTTCTGAGACTTTGTAGGCCTGGATTCTGATGTTTCTGTGACTTACAAATGTGCAGGCAGTGAATAGACTGAATGTCTAAAGTAGCAGCATTTAAGCCTGTGCAATGTGTCAGCCTGGGGTTAAGATGTGCCCTCCCGAAGAGGAATGATGTGGTTCCCCAGCTGTAATGATCATTATTGAGGCTGCTTCACTGAAAGAGGCCTTTGACATGAATCTGGAGCAAATTCTTCCCCGGGAAGTGCTGCAGCGTTGTGATGTTGTGTTCCTTACCCCGAGTACCCTCTGAGTTCTTAACTTTGCTTCTTGGATGATAAAACTTCCTAAAGGTGCCTCGTGTCACCAGGATATGACAAAGCTTTAAAATCCTCATTGCTTACAGCAGGCTTTTGAGGTAATCTTCTTTGGACATGAAACCAAACGCTTCCTTTTAGGGGAAAATCCTTGCTGTTATCTTTGCTCTCCAAAGTGTCATTTGTGGTTGAAAGGAAAAACCCCAGTGCTCAAGGGTAGAGCCCCTGCTCTCTGAGTGCTCTGCAGGACCAGGGCAGGGGAGGTGCTGCTGACCTTGGGGCCAGTGTCCTTAGAGCTCTGGGCTCGCTCTGTGATTCAGATTTGAGACAGTTCTGGAGTTGCTGCAGTAGTTTTTTGGGAGCTCTGCAAGTTTCTGCTTTCCTTACTGACTTTTGTCTCAGGATTTTCCCACATCCTTTCTGTAACCTCACCAACTGCAGCAGAGCTTTAAAAATGGAGCAAGTGAAAGCGAGTTTCAAAAGAGGTGTATTCAAACTCCAGTGAGCTGTTTTGAATATCCACTTCAGATGAAGTGTGGGGTAATTTTGTTTTTTGTAGATGGTCCTGTGTGGCTCATGAATCAAAGCACAGATCAAGCTAGTCTCATTTCATTAGCTTTATTTGGCTCTGGGAGGGGATGGATCATCTTTCTAAATCACATTTAATCTGCTTATTTTGGCTAACCTCTTTTCAAGAAGGAAATTCAAAGCCTACCGTGAGTATACGAAATAAAACAGTCTCAAAAGTAACATTTTGCCACCTCTGCTTCAAGAATAGATTTGGGGAATGGGACGTGATAGATTTTGTGCTACATAGTTGAATATTTTGATCTTGTTCTTTTAAGTGGTAGTGAATCATTTAGTCATGAGAAGATACATTTAGAAGATGAGATACATTTTGGGTGATGGCCAACGCTACTCCTGTTAGGTTTATTTGCTACCAGTTATAAGTTTGCTTAAAGTTTACATTAAAAATAAACCAACACAAATATGGGGAAGAGTGGAGAAAGTAATGGAAGAATCAGGCTCTTTGTAGATCTTGAGTTAGACCAGCGTGACTGTGTTTATAATCATGATGGGTGATGTTTCAAAAAATAGAATCTGTTTCAAAGCAACGTCTTCTTCCTTCCCTCACCTTTATTGATTTCCATGGAGAATTAAAAATCAGGTGCAATGTTAAAATTGCCAGTTTTATTTGTTACTTGGGCAATAAAGAACATCTAAAAGTGTGATGGGGTTCTGTATCTCTTAAAAACACCACAGTTCAGTTACTGATAGTGTTATTTGCTAAGTAAGCATGAGCAATGATGTTGTTTGCCAAAAGTTTTTCTTGTTTTCTTTTCCCCTCTTACAGAAAAATAGTTTCGGAATATGAGAAGACGATTGCTCAGATGATAGGTAGGTGTTCCTGCTGTGCAAGATGCTCCCTGGTTGAAGTCCGTGGGCTTCATTTTGATGCTGGCTGCATCTGCTGATGCTGCAGGGAATTGTGAATGCATCTGAGGACACCAGAAAAGGAAAAGTCAGGGCCTTGTTTCACAGCCAGCAGCCCCCAGGCAGTTCAGGTAACACAGAAAGCTCAGGGCTTTCCCTTCTGCAGCAGAGCAAACTGGCCCATAGGAAACAGGTTCAAATTCACGGGTTTCTCCAGGAGAGACTTTCAGTGACCTAAAAACCCCTTAGGCATCAGCTCCCAGCTGTTTAATGGCAGATACCAAAGCTCTTCACAACAACAGGGATTATCTGTGCTAAGTGCTTCGATCACCAAAACCGAGATTAACTCCAATCCCAGCTGGGAGGTTACAAGTGGCCAATCCACCCCCCCAGTTGCTTACTGATACAAGGGTCTCCTTCTAGGTCTAAATTATGACAAGTTTTGCTTCTCAGTAATTAAAAAAAACCTTTGCTAACAGCACGTCCCACAAATAAATTCTTCGCTCAGTAGCACTTCAAACCCAAAGGTTGCAGGGCTCGTGTGGTTCCTTGGCGTGGGAGGTGTGGCCCCTGGGATGTGATTTTAAAGCCTCCTGTAAGATTTCTAAAGCTCTTTTTATTAGTCTGGCTATAGAAAGCACCAGTGGCTTGTGCTGCCTCGTACTGC
Source organism: Pachycephala philippinensis (assembly GCA_013397055.1). Classification (NCBI taxonomy): domain Eukaryota; kingdom Metazoa; phylum Chordata; class Aves; order Passeriformes; genus Pachycephala; species Pachycephala philippinensis. The sequence continues at coordinate 159,575 of VWZT01008032.1, read as the reverse complement.
TTCAGCTCAAGGCAAATGGCTGAGTGGGGTTTTGGGATCTCCAAGGCCAAAATTGCTGGGAAGAGCACCAATGTCTGGTGCTTTTGCTGCATTCCTGGATTTCTTGGCCATTGGGAGACATCCCAGCCTCCTTTCAAGTGAAGGCTAAAATGGACCCACAAATAAATAAATTCTCTGAGAATGACAGCTATAATAAATGAAGTAATTAATAAAATATGTATAATAATGAATAATAAATACTATTAATATGCCAGGCTTCATTTCCTCTGGTGTTATGCCTCCACTGCCTTTTGGATGAGCCAGCTTGTTGCCTTCTGACTTGGTGTCTGTCATTGTCATTGTGCAGGTGTTAAAGCAGGAGTGACCAGAGTATGCAAAGAACTTACTTTATTTTGGTTTACACTAAACATACCCTGGCCAGTGATATGGACACTGTCATATCACAAAGGACCTGTCCTTTGTTTCCAAGTTGTGCTTACAGTCAGCAACAGAAGTTTTCTTTTTGATAACAAATTCAAATTCCATTTTTGAGAAACAGATTTAGGAAAAAAAAAGTCAAATTTTGAGACTGCAGTGCAGCAATTAAATACAGAATAGGAGGCAGAGGCACAGCCTTGGTGTACACAGTACATTCCACCATTACTTCCTCTTGTTGCAAAGAATAATTTAAGCATTGGGCCATTGACTACGAGTAAATAGACCTTTAAACTTCAGATTCAGAGTATCAGAGCCTCTCAGATGTTCTATGGTGAGGTTTTAAGGGGTGAGGTTTTAAGGGCTATGGCTGTAAGTAATTTAATTTGCTGTCCGTTTGCAAAGGAACTGAACCAACAACAGTGACACAGAAAACATCCTTTCTGTGTTAATTGGAGCAGTATGCAAATCCTACAGCATGGTAATACGTTAAATGTGAGGCTTCTCCCTGCATTTAATGTAAATTTTTGATCTAATTGTCCCACTTTCTCATGCCATTTCTTGTAAATTGCTGTCCCTTCAGATAAAGGAATTCTCTCATCCGAATGCCACGTGTGGAGGAAAACACTTGTGTGTTTGCTGTTTGCATGTACTTCAGTGACCTCTTATCACAGTAATGCCTCAGTGCTAAAGCAGAATATGCATCTTAACAAAAGAAATGCCTGTGCTGTTTCTGTTTATCATTTAACCCTTCTGAACTATTTATATAGCCCTGTTAGAAGGGCACTGAACATAAACCAATTTCACCAATCCCCTCGATGAATATTCAATGAGGTTGATAGGTCCTGCTGGGCGTTTTGTAGCTTGGCATGTGTTTGTATAATGAATACTGAAAATATCCCATGTCAAGAATATATGACTGCCTATGTTTGCCTCTAAAGGCACTGAGAAACCTGCATTGCAAACAGCGATTGCCTTTGATTTCAAGGGCTGTGGAAGGTTTAGCATTTGCTGTCATACATGTATGGAGCCCAATCTTACCCAGCTTAGCTGCTGTGATTAGTTCATACCACGCTCTGTGCAGCCAGAGCTTGCAAACTGTCGGTGTGGAGATCCCTGTGTCACTTGGTGTATTTTTTTACTGGTGCTTTATCTTTTTTTTTCCTTTTTTTCTTACACTTGCCTCAGCCCCTCGCACATTTTAGTTTGCACTGAGGAGTGGGGGAGAAAAAAGACCAGGCTTTCCAGGCCAGCCTGCTGCTTGTGCTGCTGCTTTGTGCCTGGTGCCCATGATTGCTCTGACAGCCACGGAGCAGAGCCTGGGTGACCCCAGTGCTCCCTGCACCCCGCCCTCCACACACCTGGGGCACGGCCAAAATCCCCATCCCAATTCCTTTTCACTGACGGATTTCTAATGTTGGTTTGGGGTTTTTTTTTCCTGTTAAAAATGTGTCCTTATACTTTACATTTGAATCCATGATGAAATTCTCCTTGTGAAGAACAAACAGATGTTATGCTTTGTGCATTACAGGTTGTTGCATTACTTATTTGCTGCTTTCCTAACAATTCCCGATTTTTCTATTTTGCTTCCGTTTTCGTTGCTTCTTGCTATTTGCTTGCAAAAACAAAACAGGCAAGCCTGGTAAGTAAAGCTTTTCACCAACTTTCACACCAGCATTTTGCATCTTTAGTTTCTTTTGCTTTTGTTCTCTGTTTGCTGCATTCCCATTAAGTCATGTGAGTAGTAGTGAGCTGAGCCTGAAAGCGGATCTGCCGTGGTGGTGCTCTGATTCTGTCAATTTGGATAGTGTTAGTCCTGAGCATACTGCTGTTATTGTTGGTGAGCCCTGGGCAGGGTGTGTTGCAGACGTGGAAGTCATTTAATTAAAATATTTCAATCACATAACCTCATAAATATATTTAGAATTAAGCATGTGTAACTGCTTATCTGAGATTTGACTGGCAGGCTATTACCAGCACTTATTATTGAAAATAAATCATAGTCTTAGAAAATAGAAGGAACTTCCAACCCAAACCATTCCAAAATCTTATGAAAATATCACATAAAACTCTAGTCCCCCTCCAGCCAAGTTTCTGGTTTTTGTAGTATTTAACCACTTTGGTTTGGGAGCATCACTTGGACAGGGCTTGGAGCAACCTGCTCTAAGAGTGGGAGGTGGCCCTGCCCATCGCAGGGGGGTGGAACTACAGGAGCTTTAAGGAGCCTTCCAACCCAATTCTGTGATCCTGTAGCACTTGCCCCAGTTTCCCATGTGCAAGTTCAAATAGTGCTGGGGATTAAGTGTTGGAGGAGCTGATCCAGCTGAGGAGAGAGGAGGGCTTGTGATGCACTGGGAGGAAGAGGAGGAGCTCAGCAGTTCTGAGGGCGTGTGACATGAATTATTGACTTTCTGATTGCCCTAGAAACGAGTAAGGAAGTTGCTAAAATACCTCAGACAGCAGTCTCACAGAAATACATTAAAGTATTTTGGATGATCATGTGAAGGGATCTCTCACCCTGCCTGGAGTTGCAGTGACAGAAGTGTTGCCAGAGAACAGGATCCTGCCAGGAAGGGGTTGGGAATTATCTAGTCAGGGTGTAATCTCCAGCACGATTAAACAAATCTAGTGCTGGAACACAAGGAGGCAGCTTCTCAGGTTTAGGAAAATAACCAAATGACAACCAATGTTTTTTTAATTTAGTTGAGAACACGTTGGCTTTGACATTACAGAGGAATACAGGGTGCCTCTGAGAAAGCGAAATATAAAAGAATGTTTATTTTCAACGAAGTGTTAGATATATCCAAGTGATGTGGTATTACAGGGCTCTGGGCTTCTCTGCCATGTCAAAGGTGTTTGTTCACCAGTAAAATAAAGGTGTTACAAGCACGTCCTGAGATACTCTCTGGTTCTCTGGATCTCCTGTATCACACGGAGCAGAATAAGCTCAGGTCAGGCTCTGCCCCAGCCAGGTGCTGCCAGGGTGAGCAGAGGAGCACAGAGTGTAGCCCAGGAGCTGATGCACAGCTCAGCATCATCCCTGCTCTGGCCTTGGTCAGGCCTGCAGGAATGTGTATTTTTTGGATGGAATATGCGAAAGGAAGAGATTAATCTCAGTTTGGGAATTGACAGTACCAGCTTGGGCATTTCGGAGCTGACCAGCACTATAAATAATTCAGATGAAAACTTCTATTCAAATAAAAAAACCCAGCTTGTTTAGTTCTTTATGTTTCCAAATATAAAGGCCCGAATTGAAAGTTGTGCATTGTGAAATGCCCCGTGCTTTCTTCCACAGGAGAACTTCTTACCTTATTTTAGTTTTTATCATAGATGAAGGAAAATGGTAATAGAGAACTGCTGTGTTCCGTGGGTGGGTTTTCCTTTCAGTATCATTCAAAGTAGCCCTTAAAACATGGACACAAGAATTGTAGTTTAGGATATGAAGGAAATGATGCAGCATTTTGGAAGACAATGCCAGACCTTTTCTTCCAGTGTTATGTGGATATTCCAGCTTATTATGAGATCAATTCCCTTGAAAATTTCTCCTCCATATGGAATTGTATTCCTGTTATGTTGTTCCCACCATCCCTGACTCAAATTTAACTATACACAGGAGGAGCTTGGCAGATGTTTTTTGCAGTTTTTTTACACTTAGGAAGTCTGTCTACTGTTAGATTTTCTTTCTGCCACTTGCTGCAGTAATCCTGAGAGCTGGCAAAACACTGCTTTTCCAAGGGAAGAATTGAATTCCACTGAACAAAGTGCCTTGTTTGTGCAGGATTGGAAGATGCCAGCAGATGATAAGTATATATCAGCAATGGCAAATCATTTGTGGCCAGTGCTAGGAATGTGCACAAATGTCCTTTCCTTCAGCTAGTGCATCTTCAGACAAGCAGGGGAAATCCAACACCTGCCTTTTCACGGGAACAGCCAAGTTCAGAGTGAAGAAATCATCAGTACAGAGATACATTCACATTTTCCCCCAACATCAAAATACGTAAATATCACTGTATTTAGCAACTGTTTTCCAAAACAGGCTTGTGTCTTTATATAAATCTGACTCTTTTGGATCCTGTAAACTTACTAATACACAAATAGAGCAGAGTACAGTAGAAACTGTAGATGACAGTGAAATCAGTGTGCCCTGTTACCCTTCTGAAAACTGCTCTTTTCCCTACCCCCGTCTTCTTTCAGAGGATGAACAGAGAGAGAAATCTGTGTCCCACCACACTGTTCAGCAGCTGATTGTGGAGAAGGAGCAAGCTTTGGCTGATCTGAACTCGGTGGAGAAATCCCTGGCAGATCTTTTCAGGAGATACGAGAAAATGAAGGAGGTCCTGGAGGGGTTTCGGAAGGTGAGGCACGTTAGCATCTCCTTTAAAGGGCAGAGCTGAGCAGGTTCTGTGTACCAGTGCTGCTGAACAGAAGGCAGGACTTGTGTTTCCAGCTAATTCTGATGTCCTGCCTGACAGACCATAATCTTCAGGTGGAGGATTGCAGCCAGCTATCAAATGCAAACAGTAAAATTGTAAAGCTTTTTGCACTGTGTAATATTCTCCTTCTGGTGGCCTCTGTGGGGGTGTCAGTGTTGGACTGCAGCCCTTCAGACAGCTGTGTGTGACTCCCACAAACAGGTGCCTGTCCTGCATTTTAGCCTCTTGGATTAAATTTGATGTCATCTTCTCTTTAAAGAATGAAGAAGTGTTGAAGAAATGTGCACAGGAATATTTATCACGAGTAAAGAAGGAAGAGCAGAGGTACCAGGCACTCAAAATTCACGCTGAGGAAAAACTGGACAGGTAATTGAGTCATGGATTCACAGAATGGTTTCAGTTGGAAGGGATCTTACAGACCATTTAGTTCCATGGGCAGGAACACCTTCCACTAGACCAGGTTACTCCAAGGCCCATCCAGGCTGGGCTTGGGCACTTCCAGGGATGGTGCATGGAATGTACACATTATTTCAGGAGTTCAAGCTGCAGGAGGATTCCCATGGCTGGACCTCACATCCCAAACTGCTCCTGCAATATGCAAAGCACAGGTTGCTCTGTGACAGAGAGTGGAAAGAAATGCCATAATGAGAGTTGCTGTAATGTCCTGATGTTTCTTCAGCTCTTGTCCATACAGAACACCTTAAATTTCTGTATTTATCTAATGTCTTTATGTTTCTTTAATCTTTTTTCATGGAAGGATCAAGAAAGAAGCCATTAGCTAGTTTCTTTTTTCTAGATTTCCATGTAATGACCAATTAAGCCTTTCTAGGAATCCCATTCAGGCCTCACAGTACAGTCCCCTGAACTGTTTGGAGATCAGGTTTGGAAATTGCTATTAAACACTTCTACCTGAGTCATATTTGTGACCCCAGCAGAGGTATCTGAGAGAAGCATGAAGGGAGCAACACAGACATTAAGAAAAGACTCTGCAGCCTGTGCTGAGCAAGAGAGGGAGTTGTGAGCAGTCTCTAGGCACAAGTCTCAGAATATATCCAAGATGTGCAGAAGGCAGCCCTGCCCTTTCCCCCCCATTTGTTAAGGTGCTGTCCACCCTTGGGCACCCTCTTCCCTTTCCTGTAGAGAACCTGATGTGCCCAAAAGCTGTGTTTTTTGCAGAGCCAATGCTGAAATTGCACAAGTGAGAGGCAAGGCCCAGCAGGAGCAGGCAGCGTACCAGGCCAGCCTTCGGAAGGAGCAGCTCAAAGTGGATGCCTTGGAGAGAACACTGGAACAAAAGGTAAATCAGGAGTCTGCTCTCCCCGGAGGCAAGCTCTGCCTGAGGATTGTCCTGCAGCTCCCTGGCCCCGGGGACAGCAGCACTGCCCAAATTTTAGGGCAAAACCCCTCGTGTGCACCAGCTGGACCCAGGTTTGATCTGAGCCTAAGTGCTCAGGGCCAGCTCAGCCTTGCCTAGAGCTCAGGGTGCATGTCTGCAGCCCAGCCTTGGTTTGCTTCAGTTTGCAGGTTTCAGACCTTGCTTTAGTTCTTCTCTCAGGTTCTGTTTCCCTTTTTAGTGCTAGCTGTAATTCCAATGCTAATTCCAAAGTGTCTGTAGGAAATGCCTATTTATATCCCTGTGTTCCCTAGCTCAGCCAAGGGAGCTTGCTTTGGCACAGTACAGCTCGTCCTTGCAGCTCTGCAAGAGAGGGTGAAAATAATGGAAAAAAATGGAAAAGTGCAGCCTAGAAACAAAATTACTCTATCTGTTATTGTGGTGTGCTGGGAGTGACTGCTGTAAAGCTGTCTGCTTTGGTGCTAAATTTGATTTATTAAAATTGGAGGAGCTGTATTTGGAAAAAAGGAAGCATTTGTTTGAATGCATGTAGCTGTACTGTGCATATGAACACTTAGTCGTGCTCTATATGCATGTATATCTATATGTATAGATATCTTGTTCTCAGCATTGGAGAAAAGTTAATTTTCCCACACTTCTCCCAAAAGTTTGATAATATTAAAATTAAAAAACCCCTCGTCTTAATGCAGCAATCCGTTTCATAATACTTCCTATTTTATTTTCCAGAATAAAGAGATAGAAGAATTAACAAAGATTTGTGATGAACTGATTGCCAAAATGGGGAAAAGCTAACTTTTAACCAAATTTCTGGACTTCGATATTGAGTGCAATATGACCATTGGCACACTGATGTCCATACATTTATGTGGACAGGTTATATTTTCACTTTTTCGTATGCACTACTGTATTTTCTTTCTAAATAAAGTTGATTTAATTGTATGCAGTACTAAGATGACTATCAGAATTTCTTGCTATTGTTTGCATTTTCATAGTATAATTCATAGCAAGTTGATCTCAAAGTTCCTGTATCAGGGAGATTGTCAAGTTCTCTAAGAAATTACAAATTGCTGATCCTAGCCTTCCCTTTGTACATGAGTTCCCATGTTGGATGTCTTTTGGATTTAATATAAACATGTATTACTTGCATGGGGACTCTTGCCTTAAGGAATGTAAACTTTATCTGCATTTGCTGATTTGTAAAATAAAACTAAAAAAAAAAAAAAAAAGNAAAAAAAAAGAAAATGCATGTCACAAATTAAATTCTCTATTGTAAATAAATTTTTTCGTTGAAAGTTGAAGATAAGTATGGCTCTGCTTTGTGTCCTTCACTTGCTTATTTCAGCACCAGATGCTCTTGGGAATTAATTCCTTCACAGAAAGCACTTCATGGGTCTCTGCTTGGAGCACTTTGTGGGTCACAAGGGTATGCTGCTTATGTGCACATATCTAGGTCTATATCTTACTGTCTAAGTATATATATATATGTGTGTGTGTGTGTGTTGGATTTGGACCACTCAAGTCTCAAGCATAGGCTTAATCCTCCAAAATATTTAATGCTCTGACCCTGATCCAGCAAATCCCATGGGCAAATGTAATGAGGCTGTTGGAGGAGTCGGAGGCTGTGGCACGCGGTGATGGGATGGTTTTTAAGCATGTCTGGCACTGAAAGGTGAATACATTTGCTCCTTCCTGCTCCTGGAAGAATTTGCCTGCAGGGCTGGTGGAGATGAGGTTCCTGTGATTAGAGGTGCAACCGGAATGAGCTCGATAAGTAGCACTCTCGCACACCTCTTTATCCTGTAAGTTATCCTCTGCAGAGGATTAGGGATGTAAGAGAAGCATTAAGGCTTTAATAGCAAACAAACTGCTTTCTTGGGCTAATGGTGCATCTCTTGGATCTCCATGATGTGGACAGTCTTCAGCCTGGTTCTTGTCAGCTCCCTTTTTGTCCTCAAAAGTAAGTCAACTTCTTTTTCTTTCCTTTTTTTACTTCATTTGCATTTCCTACCTCAGGCATGGCTGAGCCTCTTTGCTGTTCTGGGCTCCTCTGTGCTAACAAATTCAAATGTCCCCTCTGACAGCCAGGGTGGGATTTCTGCTCTGCGAGCTTCAAGTGTATTTTAAATACCTTTCAAATTCATGCTTGCCTTTGAAAGTACCATGTAGTTTGAACCAAGGAGAAGAAAGAGGATTGAGTTATGGTTGTAATGTTTAAACAAGAGCTAAACTCAAGATACTCTTGTGCTTTCCAGCTGAATTGCTACTTTAGGAGAAAAGGAAAATAGGATCATTGTAAGGTTTTATGTGTATGGAATGTGTTTTTTCATGGTATTGTGGACCAAAGATCATGATGGAGGGGGAAAAAAACAACTTGTGGGCTCTGCTCTGAAAATGTTACAAGAAGATGTGGATGCAGTTACAGAACGTCAGATGTTTTTTTGTATTATTTTGAGTGCAGATTTTAACAAATAATCTGTGGTTGATTTTTTTTATTACTATTTTTTTTAATCAGTATCTGAACCATTTCTAAAAAAGAAACATTGATAAGATTTGCAGAACCTTTGGATTTTCTAAAACTTTTTTGCCATTTTTTTCAACGTGTGCTTGAAACGTTAGAAAGGCTGGTATTTTTAAATACTTTTTGTAAACCCTGACCAGTGCTGCTCTAAGTGGTCTCTTCTCCCTTCGCCCAGGTGAAGCACTGCAGTGTTACACCTGTGTAGGTTCTAGTGATGACGACTGCAACAGACAAGGAAGTCAGCAGTGTCCAGGCCATGCAGATGCCTGTGCAGTCATTAGAGGACAAGCAAGTAAGTGTCACAAACAGGTCAAACTCGTTATGTTTGTCATAAAACAAATTAATAATCGGTGTTGGAAAGGGAAGAGTGCGTAGTAAGTTAAGGAGAAAACCTAAAGTAAATGTCACCTCTCAAACCCAATTAATAAATCTAATTTAGATTTTAATTAATCTAATAAATAAACAATCTTAATTTTGTCGTATCAGCAATCTGACACAAAATCCCACTGGGAATGATTTGTTGGTGTGCCACGATGAGCTGCACCCACTCTGTGTGGAAGCTGCAAAGAAGCATTTTAAGTATTGCCCACTTTTTGCTTAAGGGACTTACCTTGAAATTAAGGTTATGGAAAAGAAGCTGATGAGCCCCTGCACTGGGGCACATCCAGAGATATTAAAGCTGCACCAGTTGCCTCTAAGATAAATTAAGAGTTATTTAAGTGGGAGCTTGTGGTATGCTGCCGTGTGTTGTGCTCGTATCGTTTATTTGTGAAGATCATCCAAACCCAAGGTTGTTGCTCAGTGCTGGGGGATCAGGCTGGTCCTGAGGGGTGCAGGTGGGAGCAGGTGACCATTTGCAGCCCCCCTGGGCTCACTGTGGCTCTGTTCCAGGTGGCATCATGAAGTCCTGCTCGTTCAGGTCCTTCTGCGAGCGGGCGAGGAGGGACGGCTCGAGGGCGCCCGGAGTGAGCATCCACTGCTGCTACTCCAACAACTGCAACGCCAGGAGCCTGGCCCCCAGAGTCACCTGCTCCAGCAGCTACTTCTCCCTCCTCATCTTCACACTGCTCTGGCACCCCTTGTTGAAGCTGACATGAGGGGGAAAAAGAAAAAAAAAAGAGGATCCTGAAGCAACAACTCTGCCTTCTTAGCAAGGGATGATATTATTTCCTAATCACATTGCTCCGTGTACCACATATCTCACTAGGCAAAAAGCTGTAGGAAGGCCTGACAGATGTTTAGATAAAAATTGTTTCATCTGCTAAATAGGTCTTGATCTCTGTGTAAGAAACGCTGCGCTGTTGTTTATCCCGAGGGGTTGATCGTGCGAATACATAACATTTTCATCCAATTTAGATAAGGAGAAATCTTTGCTTCAGGTAGCCTGGTAGTAAGGTAAAGGGCAAATGTCTGCCAAATGCTGTTTACTGTTGGCAGACATTCAAAAGCAAGCTAAAATTTTCAAGCACAAAGTGACTGAAAATTCTAGCAAGCAAGTTAATCTTTCTGAGAGCATTAGCGTACTGGACAAAGCTGGGAAACTTGAAATACAGATGATTTAGTATTAATACAAACTGGTAAGAAAAGGGCATTAAGGGAATAATGCATGGAGGTTTATTGCATTGTATTGTATTGTATTGTATATTATGTCCCTGTCAGTGTTCAGGGCTGGGTTGGATGGGGTTTGGAGCAACCTGGGACAGTGGAAGGTGTCCCTGCCCCTGGCAGGGGGGCTGGAACTGGATGGGCTTTAAGGTCCCTTCCAACCCAAACCATTCTATGGTTCTATGCTTGTATGTATTTCCTTGGAAAAAAACACCTTCCACTCTTCCCTTTCCTGATTCTTTGAGAATCTTACCACAGCATTGAAAGAAGAAGAAAAAAGAAGAGCTTGGAAGTTGTTTTTGAACTGTTAAACTCCATCCAAAGATTGGCTCAATACATCTCCCCCGCTGGTTTTAAAAACAAGTGGTTAATCCCCATCTTTTAGGCAAATGGTAACTTGAGTTTATAATTCTTCTTGAGGTTTCAATTATGTAGATAATTCTCCACTGTCCTAAATTTCAGTCTTTGAGAGTAAGAATGTATGTATATATATATATATATCTCCCCTTCAGTGATCTGAGTGAGTTGAGGTGGTTTATGTATCCTTTTCATTTTGCAATGTGAATGAAGTTACTTGGAGGTCTTTAGAGGCATAAAGGACTAAATCAATATTTTTAGTGAACCCATTCATGGGAGTTTTACCAAGTAAATGATCCAGAAAGGGTCACGTAGTAGAAGGAATTGTGCATGACTACCTCCTTTGATCCAAAACTCAGAGCACCAGGCAAGCAGATGAGTGATATTTGTAGATTTTAATGTCCAGCTGTGATGATCTGGTCCAACCCCTGGCACACAACTAGCACAGGAGTGGCTTAAAGTCCAGCTGGTGTAACTGAAGTAGAGATGGTCTTTCCAGTTCTAGTTTTAGTTGCCTAGTAGGAAAAAAGGTTAGGTCACCAAATTTATGGAACTCACAAAATACGTGGCAAAGTAGTTTTTCCACTAGCTTTGTGTTGTGACTTTTTTCAGTATAATTCTTTGAAAAGCCAGTTCTGGGCGGTGTGTCGTAGAATTCTTCACATTGACCAAAATTTTATTAAGGTTGCAAACTCTAGAGAGCTGCTTCAAGGTAAATGAGTGAACCCTTCCTGCAGAGTGTAACTAACCCTCGCCTGCCTTGTAGCTGTTGCCTGCCACAGGGGCCGAGCTGTCTCTTAGTTTTATTGTGCTCTGTCCCAGTGTGGATCCTTCCATCATCTCCTGTAGATTGTGGCTTCAGCCTGGCTGGATTCTCCCGGGGTTTTGTTCAGATGGGCTCAAACAAGGCAGTTCTGCTCTATTTTTAGTCTCTAGGCACCACTCTGATAAAGCTGTTGAATATAAAGATTGCAACAATGCAGCAGATCTTGGCTGGGAATGTTAATTTGGACTCCAGTGTCTCATCTGTATAAAAATCACTTAAATTGGTGTAAGTATTTTTCATTTCTTTCTCAGCTTGAAGCAGTTCCTTCAATCTCTTCTGCTACAGGAAGCAGGTATTGATTGTATCTTTATCTTCGTATGGTTCTGCAATGATAAATCTGTATTGAATGTAATCTCTGTATATGCTCAGTGCATTTCCTTAATGAGAAAATAAATTACATGCAATGGCTGACATTGTCTCTTGATAAACACAACTGCTTCTTTTAATTGGGATTTCCAGCTGCATCTGGCGCTCTGTTTTCCTGCAGGAATCCTGTTGGGCTTTGTTGTGTTTTTTTGTGTTTAATGTGGGATATATTTCTTAAATCTGTTGGATGAAATAGTGAATGTTGGTAGTGTTCTTGCTGCTATATTTCCATGGTAAAATAAGAAGGTAAATCTCTATCCTCTTGACAAACACCATCTGTCGTTCCTGACGGCGGCCAGGACTGGGATCTTCGTGCAGCTCCCACCGCCTCCGTCCGATCCTGCCTCCCAGCACATCACGGGCCCTGCTTTGCTTTTTACAGCAAAAAAGGACATTTTTCCTGCCTAATTGTGACCCCGAAGTGTGCCTGCATGTGGATATCTAGGAAGGATAAACCACTTTTTTGGATTGGTGTTTTCAGGGCGGTTTCTCGATGGTTCTTGGTATAAACGTTGAGAGGAAGACAAGCACAGAGGAAAAAAAAACAAAATAGAAGGAATATTTTCTAAACGCCATTAAAAATGCAGCAAATGTTTTAAAGCTTTCACATCCATGACTGTGCAGAGCTATTCCCAGTCACAGGTAAAATAGAAAGTTGGTTGTTTTGAGGTGTAATTCCTGGTACAGCCGCGGGCTCCTTCTTCCTTCCTTAATGTCAACAGCAGAGAGACTGATGCTGAAATGCCTTTTGCTGCAACTCAAAATGACAGGACTTCTTTTTCATCTCTTGTATCATCTTCTATTTCATCTCTTGTATTGATTTATGTAGGGGCTCAGTTGGGTAAGTGCTGGGTTTGGGTGTAACTCTGCCCTCTCACCTCCAGGGAAGGATCTCTGAAGAGATTCATGATTTCTAAGTGAGAGAAACTCTCTGTTGTAACTATAGCCCCAAACCATAACTTCCATGATTCCTTTCTATCCTCTTGTTTTGGGCAGTACAAACAGCATTCCCTTATTTTCCTAGTCTTCTCAAGGGCACCCAGAGCCTCTGGGACCTCCCAGGAGGACACAGCAGAGCCGAGTGCCTTGAGATCTCTGTAAGAGTGAGAATTTACCATTTAATTTGTGTCAGTGTCCATCCACACCTAACTTTTCCACAGTGAATGCAAGGTACCAAGTTCTCCCTTGCTCTTGGTGAGGAACAAGCAATTCTTGTGGCCTTTAAAATCTAGATCAGAGAAGATCAGCTCAATACTGGTTGTGCAATTTAATGAAAAGTACATCTTGGTGTCACAAACCACAGTTTCTTTTTTAACCTTTTTTCCTCGTGTGAAATTTTAGTCATGCATCTCTGTCCAGTAGGGATTAAACAAAAAACATGCTGGCAGCCTGTGTTACCATGTCTTTGTGTGCAAAGAAAGCCCAACTGTGACAGATTTCGTTGTGAGCATCACTCCGAAGGGCCTCGACCTTTCTGGACCTGCAGATGTTTAGGACACAGCCCGGAGCTGTTGGCTGTGGCTGGTGACATGCCCTTGGGGAGGAGTTTTACGCTTCTGGAATCAGAATTCCTGACTGCAATTCCTGGAGCCCGAGGTTATCACCCTACATATACACACACTCCCTCTTATCGCTCACAGCCAGCAGTGTTCGGGGTGTTTTTAATTGGTAAATTTGTGACATGCTCAGAGGTGGCATATTTACTCACAGCAGAGTGGGGAAAATGATAACAATGTTAATCCCTAAAGAGTTCGTGAGAGATTCGCCGTGTTGGTGGTGTAGGTACAAGTAAACTTTCTTAGCATCTGAGGAAAAAAAACCTCACAACTGAAAAGCCGATGGGGGATTGAGTTTGGAAAGAAGCAGCTCGTGGTGCTTGGCAGGGTGGCTTTATGGAAAGGAGGTCTTGTCAAAAACATCTCATTTGGGGTTAGGGGTTTTTGCTGATAGAAGCAAATACATGGATTTTGCAACACATTTCAGTTAAAATTGCAGTCGTGATACACAGACTGAGAGTTCAAGAGGCAGGAGAGTGAAAGACTGCAAAAACAAGTTCTCAGTGGAAAATCTTCCAAGTGGTGCCTTGACACAGGCGAGCTCCCATCATCTCCCCGACAGCCCCGGGACGGTGCCATGAGAAGTGTCACAGGAAGAAGGGGCTGTCAGAGCTCTGACAAGTGCCTGGAGTTATTCCTGCACGTTGCCATGGGGACGGGTTTCCAAGGGAGACAGGTGATGCACTCTTCTGGAACAAAACTAAAGCAGAGGAATGAGAGTGGGAGGATGGGGCTGAGCATTTTATCATGGAATCACGGAATGGTTTGGGTTGGAAGGGACTTTAAAAATCATCTCCTTCCACCCCTTGCCATGGGCAGGGACAGCTTCCACTGTCCCAGGCTGCTCCAAGCCCTGTCCAACCTGGCCTTGGGCACTGCCAGGGATCCAGGGGCAGCCACAGCTTCTCTGGGCACCCTGTGCCAGGGCCTCCCCACCCTCACAGGGAAGATTTCCTTCCCAATTTCCCATCTAACCCTGCCCTCTTTTTTAGCCAACCCTCCTTTCTTCCCCACCTAGCACTAGTAATCCCTTAAAGAGTACACTTTTCCTAAAATTCCTTTCACCTTTTATAGCAGCCTGACTTAGCCCCACAGGGAATATTTCTATCAAAACGACCCTTCTAGCTGCAAACCCAAAAGACTTGCAAGTATGAGATAATGTTTGACAGGTGAAGGGGAACTTCTCTCTTGAAGTTATTTCCCTTCTCTGAGGACTTCCTGTCTTTCATCCTCACCAAAATGGTTTTAATTTTTTCCTTTAAATGCTCAAGGGAAGAAGGTATTTGAACACTGGCAGAGATTCAGCCAAAAAACCAAGACTGGTGTCCAAATCACTGATTGCTACTGCCTTCATTGGAGACATTCAATGTCTTGTTTTAAGCAGTGTCAGTCACCCTCAGTTTCTGATTTTCAGTGAAAAAAACCCCAGTGTCTGCAGATTTGGAGCTCAGAGGAACTGGCTGGTTCTCTTCAGCCAGGTCAGAGCCTGATTTTCCCCAAAGGAACTTTTAATTCATGTGTTTGCTCCTGTGCTCTCCCCACCTTCAGAGAGCTTTTGCAACATATTCTTGAGATCCTGAGGATGCTCATCTCCTTTTAGCAACTTTTCTTTAACCCCTTTTACAATTTTTGGAGGGATTTCCAATGAAAACACAATCTCCACAAGTCTGTATTTATGAAATTCAAGTTCTCATCCGGATGTGTCACTGGAGTGACATTCCTAATAGGAGGATAATCTCTGAACTGCCTCTTCACACCCTGGTGATCACCAGCCTTTATCAGCAGGGTGAGTTTTGCTCTAATTTACTTTTTGCTGAGCATTTGAAGACTCAAAGCTCATATGAGCCAGCTCCAGAGGAAAGTTCCTGCCCCACTGGTGCCTGCCAGGGATCTGGGAGCTGAGTGTAACACAGGATCCATTCAAATCACAGCTGGGGCTCAGAGCTGGGGGTTAGGACACACTTCTGAAGAAATCTGCTGCCACAGAAGGGAAATGAGCACCTTTGCAGCATCCAGTGGCCTCAGGGATTCTTTGAGTCTCACTTCTGATGCACTGCATCCGTGAGAGCTGGGCATGGATGGGGGAGAGCAGCAAGGGACAAGCCCTGCCCTCATCTCATTTAGTCCTTCCAAGGGTTAAGGTTCACTTTTTGGAGCTGTCTTTCTGGACATCTCTTTTGCACTGCACCATGAACAGTGCTCATGAGCACTTGGCAGTCTCCATCACTTGTTTCCATGTTCTCCCAGCCAACTATGACTCCTCATATTGGATAAACACATCTGGTTTTGTTAAATATTCTGTTTCAGTGATTAGGGCTCTGGAAAGAGCAAATCAGTTGCTGAGATGAAGCAAATCCATGAGTGGGGCAGTGAACTGAGCCAGGAAAAAATGTTCATGGGGAAATCATCCGAGCAGGGCTGTGCCTGGGGGGCACTGGCAGAGGTTTATCAGCATTCCTGTAATCAGGGGTGTGAGGAGGAGGGATCTGCCAGGCTGCTTTGCATTGGAGATGTTTGTGCAGTAGATGAAAAGGAGAGGTTTGTCTCTGGATTGGTTTGGTTCACTCACCCCAAGGCTTAGGATGGGAAGAGCTTCCCCTAAAGCATCTTCCCGACACCTTCCAACCCATTTTTTTTCTAGATTTAGCAGATTTTTCTCCTGAATCCCAGCGTATGTCTGGTGCTCTTTAAGTGAGGAGGGGTTTGAAGAGTTTCATCAGTTGCTGCTGATTTCAGCTGTGATATACGAGGGACTGTGCAAGCCAGGAGGATTTTCAGAGCTGGCCTCGATGGAGCTCTTCTGAGGATGATGACAAGCAAGGGAAAAAAACCCACTTTGATTTGCCACCTCCTGTTAACATCAGAGAGAAGCAGTCCCTGGAAAACCCATTTTTCCTCAAAAGTCAGGATCCCTCGTGGAAACTGAGAACAATGCTTTGCTCATGAACGATCAGGAGTCGAGTGATCTCATCTGACCTTTGCTGTAATATGGCTTATCCAAAGCTTTTTATGCTTATCCAAACCTTGGCTCCAGCCTGCACTGTGAACCCTGGCTATTCGGGGCAAATCCTGCTGACCTCTCCTTCAGCTGCCTCTCATCAGGGGGATGAAGAGGGGATTACTGCCCATGGATGGGTGTCCTGAGCCAGCAAATAAAACACTCCTGCCCATCTTGGAGCCGATTTCGAAGTCATGGTGTGCTCGAGGATCTGTCTGTGCCCAGTCTCGGTTCTCCAGGAGACAGATGGCCTGTGGGCTGCTCTGGTCCCAAGAAATGCAGTCAGGCACAGGCTTAAAATAGTTCTCTTTTAAAATTTTTTTCTTGTCTTGAACACGTTTGCTCTAGATTTGCCCAGCCCCTACAGAAGCATTTCCATTCATGTTATTTCCCTACCTGGGACACCGAGGTCAAGGTGGCCACAAGCCCCAGTTGGGCAGAGGACAGGGACTGGAGCCAGTGGCTGGCAGTGGGGCAGTGTTTGGGGGTGCTGATGGCACTGGAAGGGTGCCCTGGCTGGAGGGAGGTGCCTGCAGACAGACACTGCCCCTCAGGTGTCCCAGCCTGTCCCAAATCCAGCTCCCCGCCCAGAGCTGCCCGTCTGCATGTCAGCTTTGCCCCGCTTCCCTGCTGGTTGCTGCTGGGAATTTGGATGCATTTTAAATCAGATTAGACTCCCCTGGTTCTGCATGAAAAGCCTGAAGAGGCTGCAGTGCCAAATCAGGGCTCATTTAAGGAGTTTTCATTGAGGATCAGTGCTCTTGCTCTTTGTTGTTTCTGCAACACCTGCATTTCTTTGCTGCAACATTTCACCTTCCACTGCCCCAGGGTGCTCCAAGCCCCATCCAGCCTGGCCTTGGACACTTCCAGGGATCCAGGGGCAGCCACAGCTGCTCTGGGCACCCTGTGCCAGGGCCTCCCCACCCTCACAGGGAACAATTCCTTCCCAATATCCCGTCCATCCCTGCCCTCTGGCAGTGGGAAGCCATTCCCTGTGTCCTGTCCCTCCAGCCCTTGTCCCCAGTCCCTCTCCAGCTCTCCTGGAGCCGCTTTAGGCACTGGAAGGGGCTCTGAGCTCTTCCTGGAGCCTTCCCTTCTCCAGGTGAGCATGCCCAGGAAAGAGAGGGTGATTCAGAAGCTGCAGCTCTCACAGACCACAGAGCTTCCAGACAGGACAGAAGGAAAGCAGCTTTCAGCCACGCTGCCTCTGGTGAGTTCATGGAGCTCTCAGGAAGAGATGTTTGTTTTGTAGCATTTTTTTACCGCAAAATGCAGTTCAAACACGCCCACTTGAACTGAAATTGCGTCTCTCAGTGGAATCAAACCAGCCACAGTGGGCTGGGGGTAACCACCTTGATTAGCTGAGGCTCCTGGGAACGTGCTGTGCAATCTCTCAGCTTTTTAATTGCCTTTAAGGCCAGCAGCATGCACAGAGTGAGGTATTAACCCTCGAGAAGTCAGATGGTCTCACTGGTGGCCAGGGAACAGCACACACACACACAAAGCTGCCACAGAGGGACGTTTATGGCAGCAATAACCAGTTTTCACTTGCCCTGCACCGTGCTGGGGCTGGCAGGCAGCAGGAGCTGTGCAGGCCATTCATTTGCTGCTCAGCATCCCTGAAATGCCTTTGGCTGGACCAGTTCCTAGCAATGCCTGCAATTCTGCATCCTAGCTGTTCTCTCAGGACAGCTGAAGCAGATAATTCTGTATACACTGTGATAAAGCCCAGCTCTGCTGTGGGGTTTAAGCCATCCCAGGAAGGAGAGCAGTGCACAGAACTGCATCACAGGCAGGAGAAGAAACCCCTGCCACTGTGTCTGCTCCTGTCAGCATCTCATTCCCTGAACTGTAAGCATGAAATACCTTGTTTCTGAAAGCTGGGGAGCTTTTGAACTAAAAAATGCTTAAGTTAAAAAAAAAAAAGTGATTACAACTTAAAATTGCTAATAAGTGGAAGCAGTAGAAGGAGAATCTGCATTTTGTCAGAGTCATTTGATTTAAAGTAATTATGTCAAGCACAAGGCAGGGGATGAGCTGATCTATAGTGTGGAGGTATCAGTGGAAACTGCTCCTGTGCACCCTGAATCCAGTGAGCAGATTCAGATAAAGCTTTAGACTTTCAGCTTATCTTAATGCCTGAATTAGTTTGAGAATGAGCCTATTTTTGCATAGCTTATCATGAGAGCATCTGCAGAATTCCTTGCTGGGCTGAAGAGCAGTGGGGCCATGGAGGAAGGAGTCTGTCGCAGGAGTGGGGGCTGCTTTTCAACACAACCACATAAATCCAAGTGAGTACCATCAGTATTTATCTGATATTTGAGTTGTCACAGCTCCTCCAACTGAAATACAGCCAGGAGGCTGCAAATTTGGTCCCCATCACACACACGGCCCTCTGTAGGCATTGCTGCCCCAAAGCCAGCCTCTGCACTGCTGATTCTCACAGCAGTGCCCTTGGTTTTCCTTTCCTTTGCTTTCCTTTCATGTCCTTTCCTTTCCTTTCCTTTCCTTTCCTTTCCTTTCCTTTCCTTTCCTTTCCTTTCCTTTCCTTTCCTTTCCTTTCCTTTCCTTTCCTTTCCTTTCCTTTCCTTTCCTTTCCCTTTTTTCTGTGCCTCTCAGCAGCAGAACCTCACCCACAGCATCTCCACAGTGAGAGAACAGCAAAAAATTGTCTCTATTATCTTGCTGCAGCAAGATAATAGAGACAACTACATGAAAGCAAATATTTGGCCACAGGCATAAAGAAAAAGTCCTCTTGGCTGGCTATTTAAACTAAAAGCAATGCAGAAATAGTTAAAATTTTAGTTGTTCTTGAATTATCAGAGTGCAAAAACCTCTTGGCAAGCAGCAAGCAGATAAACTTCTCTTACACGCAGGAATATCCGCCTGTATTTGTATTTGTGTACAATTGATTCACCTTTCTCGTTTGAAAAACTCAGTTTTGCACACCCAAAGCAATGACAGCAATGGCAGTGACTGACAGCAGTGTTGAAAATTAAGACTCAAAGCCACTACAGTTTCATCTGCAGCCCCCTTCTGTTGATATTTAAGTCTCCTTAAATTGCATTTAACTCGTGCAATTCGTAATTTGTTCCTTTAATGGGGCAAGATATCAAACAGCAATGGGGAACTGACTGATTGGGATGATCAGAGTCACTTCTTTTTGGCTCATTGAGTTACTTCACAGCTGCCTGATGTTCTCCAAACTGACACCACCCAACAGGCTGCAGACCTGGAGTGTGCTACCTTTCCTTACTGATGAAAATGAGATTGAGGAAATAAGCACTGATGATATCAAAATCGAATTGGTTTCTTTTTTAAACAAGGTTATACAAAAATTAAAGCCCTTTTCTTCTGAGGATTTGGAATCCGTTCAGACCTCACTCCCAGCTCAGACCTCCTGTTTTCCCAGGGATTAGGGAGGGCATTAGCAGCTGTCCTGTCCTGGAGCACTGCAGCCCTTCCCTCTCCCCAGCTCCTCTCTTGGTACCCCTGGTCTCTTCAGAATCACAAAAACATACTTTTTACCCCTCCACGTACTAAAATAATCACTTATTCATGTTCCTGTCACCCCAACTCAACTTCAAATTCCTTCTGAAAACTCCTTTTTCCTTGGGAATTTTTTCTTCCGTCCAATTGGCAGCAGTTCTTGGGTGCTTCTCAACTGTTCCCCAGCTGCTGCCTGTGCTTGGCTGGGCATCTGGCTCCCACGCAGGGCACCGAGATTCCCAGGCTGTGCTTACAATAATAGGAAACTTAACACCCATTCTGGGGACTGTTAATGTGAAAAGATCTTTTGAGCTTTCCTCAAAGAAAATGCCAGAGAATGTTCTATTGGCAAACAGCTGTCAGCAGCCAGAGTCCTCACCCCGCTCCCGTTTAACTGTTAAAACGGCCTTTGAGGCTCACTTCTTCTGACTTTTGATTACAAAATCGAGATGTTTCTTCCTATAGGCTTTAATTTTTTTTTTTTTTTTATCACAAGTGTCACAAAACCTGGAGTTTGCCAAGCTGCATCTGTAGCTGCTGGCCAGAGGTAGAGACAGCTCTGAGGCCTGGGGACATTCCCTGGAGTAGGAGGTGTCAAAGTGACTAAACTGGGAGCTGCTTCAGGAACTTCCAAACTGCTGATGGACACCTCAGAACTCTTGGGGAAAACATCTGCATGCACTGAGTTGGATAAAGCATCTCTGTACATGGCTTTGTGTTGTGTTAGTTGGTAAAAATTGGGATTGAAATCGGTGAACTCTGGCACCTACACTAATTTGAGATGCTGATTCATTTGGCCATTGATTTAGGTGAATTTATGAGGTCATAGAATGGTTTGGGTTGGAAGGGACCTAAGACTCATTTTGTTCCAGCCCCAGGGACACCTTCCACTGTCCCAGGGTGCTCCAAGCCCTGTCCAACCTGGCCTGGGACACTGCCAGGGATCCAGGGGCAGCCACAGCTTCTCTGGGCACCCTGTGCCAGGGCCTGCCCACCCTCCCAGGGAACAATTCCTTCCCAAAATCCCATCTAGCCCTGCCCTCTATCACTTTAAAGCCATTTGCCCTTGTCCTGTCATTCCATGCCCTTGCAAAAATTCCTCCAGCTCTCCTGTAGAATTTTTCAGACAATTAATTTGCTCTCTGTGGGGTTAGAATTTTATGGGCATGAACGATGTGATGAACGCAGCCTGACACCAGAATTCTGTTTGTTCAGCTCCCACTGGCCGTGGGCAACACTCTGAGACCCGGGAGGTGCTCCCAGGCCTGCTCCATCCTCAGAGTCCCTGATGATGCTCCCAGCCCCCATCCCTGCTCCACCCCTGTCCCTGTCCCTGCCCCATCCCTGTGCCTGCTCCCACCCTGTCCCTGCCCCATCCTTGTCCCTGCTCCCACCCTGTC